>CM039679.1:321373973-321541473 GCA_022537955.1 Schmidtea mediterranea
ACCTGGGATCATAATCCAGATTATTTTACCTTTCCAATGACTTACCACATCAATATCATATTTATCATATTCTTTCATCAAATTTACAAATACATTTAATATCCAGTTTCTTACATGCTATCGATGAGAGCCAGATAAGCTAGAAATAAATCTGCATTAGAAATGTCATTCAATGTCATTTTGAGAAATATAAACAAAATGTCATTGGAAAACAAAATCATTCTAGGTAAAATATTACATAATTAAAAAAATAAATAATATAAAATACAATTAGTGTTGCATATTGTTGAGGATACCTAAATAATAGAGTAAAATAATTAATAAACATGTAAAATGATTAGGGGAAACAATTATAAGTGATTAAGATGTGGTTCTGGACCTTAATAAAAAGGGAATGAAAAAGAAATGTCGAATAACGAGAAAGGAATAAGAGAAAATCAATAAAAACAGACAATTAAATAAAAGAAGGTCATTTATAATTAACAAGTGCAAATTTAGGAAAACAAAAACAAAAGGAAAATTTGCAAGTTATTTCGAAAGCTCTTTCAAGATAAGGGAAGAAATGTTGTTTGGGAATCCGGGAAAGGACACCTCTAAAAATTGATTTATCTGAACAGCTGTCAGTGATTATGGAGGCCCAAAAGGGAATTAGCGTTCAAAGATATCAGAAATTCTATTCGACATCAGTAAGTGTTATTGGATGATGGAGTATAAAAAGGAAGCGCAATTGAAATCAAACACACAAAAAATTAAGAAAAAAACTTGAGAAAGGCCAAAACTACGAAAGACAAAATTTGTGAGAGACAAGAAATTTACAGGAGACAAAGAATTACAGAAGACAAAGAAAGATAAAATGGAATTAGAGAGAAATTTGAAACAGAAATTAAGCAAGGTCAAAGCAAAGCAAAGCAACTAAATCAGAGTTACCGATCTCAGAAACCCACCGCAGTAGTCAGGTGATTGTAAAGCCAATTGATCTGAAAAGTGCTATTCTTCCCGAAGGGTGTCATCGATTGATAATTCGTTGTGTCATTTTAAAGTGGAGATAAAGTGTATTAATCAATAAAGTTTATATCGTTTGGAGTTCGTTACTTTTGTTTAAAGCACGCTTGGAGTCAGATCGACAATAATTTCTATTCGAATTCACCGACAACCCACAATAATATTATGAACAGTAAAAATCAAAATTTAAGGAACTCCATATTAAGAAATAATATGAACATTCCTTAATTAAAATGGAGAACAAAAACAATTATACATAAAACCATGATTTAGTGGGATAAACTTTCCTCATTAACTTTTAATCCTAATTTACAGTCACAAAACAAAAACCAAAAAAGTAACAACAACAAATTTTAATTTTTGTGGAAAAGATTACCTGTGATCTTTGAGTCTTTTTTTGTTGTTTCGCTTTTTAAAGCAGATTTTAAATTCCATGCATGGCTAATGCTTTGAGGACCGCAAAGTACATGGCTAATGCTTTGAGGACCTCAAAGTACTAACCATGTATGGAATTTATCCCCCTAATCCCCCCTGTGTGCAATAAAATTGAATGCTTCCTACTGGTTGCATACTTGCATGTCATTTTTATCGTCAATATACTCTGTTTCCTTGTTTTTAGATTCGAAATGATCTTTGAATAGATTATCAATTAGTTTCTCATCGTCACTAATGATATTTGAATGTGTTGTCAAATCTTCATCTTGAAATTCAATGTTTTCTATGCTCTTTATATTTTCACTGGCATTATTGTTCTCTGAAACTGGCCCGGCTAGTCAATGACTTGATCAAATGGCTGCACTATTGAAAATTCTTGCTCTTTCGGATGAACTGGTGCATTGTCCACTAATCTCTTTTACCCGATTATCGAAAATATCTAGGTCCATCCAACTCCTATTGTTATTTTTATAAATCACCGGCAACTTCTTAAATTCGACATTTTCAAAACATCATTGGGAAACAGATTTAATTTATCCCCCTCTTTATTGAGGCGAAATAAAATAGTTATTCGTTCTTTTGAAAATTTTCCGTTTGCTCGAGCCTTTTCATTCAATGTATACGTTCTTTAATTGGCTTGTATTTACATCAAACCAGTACGGTCCTCATACGTGCTCATTTTTTTCTCCTAACAGATCGCTAGAATCATTCAAAATATTCTGGTCTAATTACCCAGATTCACCATAAATTCTTTTGAACTTTATTCCGTTACGCTTTAAGAAAGAGAAAGGCCATCCTGTAGACACCTTAAAATCTTTGAAATGGAGTCTTTCTACAAATTCCAGTGCCCTTGATGTGATTGTATCCGCACATTTTGTTACATTTTTGCTTCTCATTTGCTGAAACCTTTGATATAAAAATGGTTCAGTACTTTTTTTTTCATATGATGTTCATATGATGCAAGACTGACTGTATATAAAATTAAATAAATAAAATTAAAATAGAAAAAAGGACATTAAATAATTTTTGTCCACATCAACAGCAAAACGAAACATTCATGGAAGTAGGCTAATGTTATGCATCTTGTGGGGTCACAAATGGGTGGTGTACTATGCGCTGCTGAAACCGAGCGGAACTATTACTGCTGAACGTTACCAACAACAATTAAATGGGAAATTCTACTGCAAGCTCCTTTACTACCATATTGTGCCCCACCAGGTTACTACTTGCTTTATTGTTATTATTAAAATTTATTAATTGTAAGTTTGTAATTTTTAATTAGATTTATTTACATACAAACTCCCGGGTTGTCCCGGACACACGTTTTATAGAAAATGCAGCTCAGCAGACTTTGCATTTATATGCCTACAAATCACAAAATAAATATAACGAATCAAATAATAGCAACACCTTGCTAAGTCTACGATAGATTCAAACTCATTTTTTACACCAAGCGAAGTTCAGATAAATTCCGCTATAATGCAAGTTGAAACATAAATCAACTCATTGGAATTTATTTTTAGTGAAAATTTAACGGATTTCAGCCATTTCTGAAATGGCTGCAAAGTAAGTTATTTTTTAAAGTTATAAGCTTAAAGTTATAAAGTTTTAAGAGTTGAATTATGATTTTACGAGGAAATTAAATCATTATTCAAGCTTATAATTATAACTTTTGATCTACAATCTTATGTATATTATTATTGATAATGATTATAAATATTCAGGAAATGATTTATTTTATGATAACTTATTTTTCGGAAATTATTCAATAAAAGTGAGTTAAATTATTTTTGAAGTTATAAAAATTATTAATTGCATTAAATAATTATATTTCTTATACATCTTTTGAAAACAATCTTCGAAAATGTTAACAAAATAATAATTGGGTTTATGATTATTTTTTAAAACTTACTAATATAATTTACAATTTATGCTTTTTTTCGAATTTCAGGTTTTGTTTTTTTTCGACAGAAATGTCTGAAAAATAAAATTAATTTTAGTTTTAAGGGTAAATCTTATGAAGATACATCCTCATTTACTCGAGATTTCCTAGCAGAAACTTCAAAATTTAAATTAAAAATTTTTTCCGCCATTTTTCTTTCTAAAAACATCTCAAAAATGTCTATAAAATTATTTATTATAGGGATTTTTTCAACTTCTGATGGCTACATGTTAAAAGTTTACATGCATGTTTTATTATGGGTTGCATTATTTTTTAATGTGCATTATTTTATTTCTCTATCACTTTTTGATTTTCTATAGTGTAGGGTTTGTCTCCTTGAATATTTTACAAGTAACCTCAAGGTGAGTTGGTGTATTTATATGCTTTAAATTTATTGGTTTTTGTTTTATATTATAGATGATTTGTCTCAGCGTGGCTTGGTGTATTCATTTTAATTAATTTTCTTTATTGGGTTATTAGAAATTTATTTCAATACTTGGCTATAAAAAATATCTTTATTCTGTGCATGAGTGACTCCGCCTTTGAAATTCCCACATACAATTGTCCTTACGTAAAGTACCTGTCTGTCAAATTTAATAAAGCGTTATATGCATATATTTCAGGGCGATACTGTTCACAGGTTTGAAGGAGTTCATATAGAGAAGGAAAGGCAGACAAGCAGACAGATATCTGTATTTTCTGTTATTTTCATTTATTTTCATTTAATTTACGATTATAGATCAAGGATTTTTATACGATTGTCAACCGATTTGAAACTATTCTGTATATCTTGTGTATGGAACTATTTTAGAATAGTTTTTGGTAAGGACCGACATGACTCTTTTCATTCTTATAGAATGCTACTTAATTGGAATATAATAGCTATTGAAGACTTTTACAAGTAAGTGTATTTGGTCTAAATTGTGGAGGGTTTTCCGTAAGTTTAGGAGACGAGTAGTTACCCTGTCCCTAAAGCCTTGGCTCACCAATGACCTAATGAAAATAAATCCAAAATTTACTTCATTTTGTAAAATAACCAAAAAAGCAAACTATAAGATTCGCAAAAATAACATTCAGTTGAGTTTGAATTTGGTTTATTCTTTCTCGAATCGAATATTTCTCTGTCGAAATTAGATGACTTTTACTTTTATTTATATGCTTTTTTCCTAGTCAAATATATTCTGTCACAGAACAGCAAGCTTAGGACTAATGAGAGGAAAAAGAGTACCTGAAGAGAAAAAGGATAAATTTCGATTCGTTCTCGAATGGAAGGGGCTGAGGCTACGTTTGGATGGAGTGGAGAACATACAGTCAAAGGCAAATGTTTATTGTTTGTCTCTACAGAAATGAGCATCAAATGAATTGTTTAAAGAGGAAATTCATAGAGAATTGCTAATAAAAATAGTATGCTAATTACAGTAAATTAATAATTTTTTGTTCTCGTCGTGGGAAACATCAGTGAGGAATTTCTCTTGCGCTTTTTAATTAATTTACTTTAGGATATTTATTAATGCAAGAGACATTCATATAGGGAGATTTAGTTTTACATAAAATCATTGGGAAAAACGTTCTAGGGACTCGGCAGACCGGCAACCGGATGGACCAAATGGAACTTTATAAAGCAATGCCTACAAAAATAGCACAATGTTTCGCATATTGTTTTGTAAGAACAATATTTTATAAAATAATTAAATATGACTTTTGACTTTATTAATATGCAATAAATTAATTATTACATTAAATAATACATACACATACACACATACATACATGAACACACATACATACATGAACACACATACATACACATGTACATACATACATACATACACATGCACACACAGAATGTGCGTGAAAAGTAACTATTATATTTTGAAATTTAATATTCATTAAACATATCCCTAAACGAGACTACAAAGGTTTTACATCGCAATATTTATTAACTAAAATTTAACAGAATCTCATTCAAAATCCATGATAAAAAGAATTCATGACATTGTCACACATTTCTTAGGATATTTCAGCAGTTTAATTCTCAATATAATCTTCTAGATCTTGGAGATTCTTTTGGAGGTTTTATTGTGATTACGTTTGTCTTCAGATGACCTCAAATAAAAGATTCGAGCGGTGATAGGTCAGGTTAGCTGGCTACCAAAATAGACGCTCCTGCACATCTAATGACCAAGGGATTTCATGTTAATAAAGTTACAATATCTTTTGCTTTTCACAAACTCATGAAAAAGAACGAAACTAAATACGTGCATCTGAAACATCCATTTAAACATTCACTTTTGGACTGGAGTGAGATTGTGGGATAATTTCACTCAGAAAGGTGTGTTCATCAGTACAAATGAGGTTTCCAAGAAAAGATTGACTAATTAAAGTTTCACACGATGCAATTATTTCAGCATAATCTTCTCAGCGCCGGCTTCGGAGCGATGCAGACATGGCAAATGCATAGGGCAGCATGATTAAGGGGCTGTAAATTGACGGAATTTTTTTACGTCTTTTAAATTTTATTTATATAATTTTAAAAAATATTAAAAATTATAAAATGTTCTAATTTATATTAAGAATTTGGCTAATTTTAATATGACAGAATTGCTATAATTAGGTATAATTGGTATATTTATTATTATAATAATAATAAATATTTTGAATATCTTTAGGTGTTTACAAGTTTTTTCTTACATATGATTTGAGTTTGAGCTAAATATTGAAAGCAACGTTCCTTCTTATTTTTTTTACGCTGCGCGAAAAAAATAACGTTCTGTGCCCATATTTTGATAAGTAACCACATTGTGTACAAGAGAAAATTTTGTTTTGGTAAATTAAGACTTTATTTTTATAAGAATTTTTTTATTATTAGATAAAGAAATTACATTTAAGATTAATTACCACGTCGATCTTTATTATTTTTACAAAAATTGAAAACTTTTTGTACATCAATTTTGTTTCCGCGGCTTAAAAATAATGTGATACGCATGAGATGGTCCAAATGAAATGTCTCCAATCTGTTTCTGGCCTTTGTTTTAATGGCATTCATTTGACTAAACCCACGCTTGCAATCTGCACCGGATGCTTGAAAGGTTGCAGAAATGTCTATTAAAGAGTAAAGCTTATGAAACTTCTCTTCTTTGTTGGCAAGGCCTACGATATCTGCGAAACTGCTTACGATGTTAGAGTTAAATTTGGTTTGGTAATAAAATTTTATATTCGAATATTGGCTTAGAATTTGCTTTCACTTCTTCGCTATAATTTGGAGTAATTTTCGAGTATTTGTTAAAAGGATTCAGCAACTTTTGGTTTCCAAAATTAAAATTGTTGCTGTTTGTGATTCCTATATGATCAAATGCAGCCCAGTCTTTTATTTCTTCTTCTGGAAATCTGCAATCTAGATGATCACATAACTTTGTGATAAATTCTATAATTTCAGCAGTATTATCGCTTGTATTGAGAAGTTACATTGCTTCTTCGCTCCAAAAATAGTTTCTCCAAGATACTGGCTCCTAATCTTTAATAATGGATTTTACGTATTGATGAGCTTCCATAGGAGAAAGAACGCTTTTTTGAAAAAATTTGCTCATTTTAGCTAATTCAGTTAAAATATCATTTAGCACTGTTAAAGCTAATCAATTCAAAGAATTAGTAAGAGCCTTAACACAATATTTAGAGATTGGATCATTTGAATTTTCATCTTCACCTTTGCAATACTCATTCAAAACATCATAATTTCGAATAAATGGAATCACTGCAAAGTGCCGTGAAAGCTACCTTACCTCATTGAGAGGCCTAAAACTCAAAACATCGCATTCCATTACTGCAGCTAAATCTTGAAATTTGCCTTTTTTTACAGATGATCTACTGAACATTGTGTACATCGTTCTTAACAAAGTCTCTAGAGTTTTCATTAAAGGTATTCCCCTCCAAGCATTGTCAATTCCAAGGTACTCTTTGTGTGCTACACAATGCTGAGCTGATAAATACGGAATATCTCGTTGTAGTATCCTTGCTACTCCATTATAACCACCTAGCATAACCGCAGCTCCGTCCGATGTCATCATTACCATTTTTTTCATATCCAACTTAAAATCAGAGTAGAACTTTTTGATAGCTGCCACAATTGATAAAGCGTCGCAAGCATATTACTGAATTATAGTTGCAAAAGAGGTTTTGTAATCAAAGTTTGTTCTGAATTTGATGTAAATTATAAGCATTTTATGAACAAAAATATCTGTGCTTTCATCAATTATTAAGCAATGATATTATGATATTCTAATAGCATCAAAATCTTCATTCTGAACCACTTGGTTCATGCATTCCACGAATTCAATCATAATGTTTGCTACGCCAACTTTGATACGTGGCTATTTATTTCCTGCTCAGAATTCATTGAAGTGTTCAATTTTATTGCCAAAATTACTTTTTCAATTAAAACTTTAACCATTTTTGGATTTGCCTTTTGTCTTCCAGCATTTTCTATTCGTACCTCACGGTCTCTAGGAGTCTCAGTAATCAGTCGAACTAATCCACCACATCTACGAGCTGTAAGAACTTCAACCGCTTCAATGTGTGCTTTGTGATTTTGATGACGTTTCAGATAATTCAATTTCCAATCATCCCACGTTTTCCCAATGGAAAAATCTCTATCTACTTTCAATTTGGTACAAAATTTGCACTTAATTGTAGTTTCTTCTTCATTGAATTCTAATATATAATCTAGTTTCACATGGTCAAGTTCACTTGAAGTTGGTATTTTAGTCTTAACAAGTTGCAAAAGCCAAGCAAGTTTGAAATTTGGACAAACTTTCTTGGATGTTGACGCTGGTTGACTTGAGGAGTTTCTTTTTGACAGCGTTGAAGCTGAGATTGAATGTATTTAAAAAAATCAACAAAAATAAATAATAACAAATATAATATTTACAATTCCTCTGCACAGCACAGTATAAAATTCGTAAAAAAATATTAACTTTATTCGGTTGATGTTCGAAATATACTAAATATATTGCTTTATAATAGCAATTAACAATGTAAAAATAAGCCTACTTGGATCGATATTAAAAATTATTTTAAAAAACGGTCATTAATTTTAAAACAATTCGCGAGCAATTTTCTTATGCGCGCAGTATGGAATACTGTGAGCAACAAATTATTTTTTATGCGCAATCGCGCATACGCGTAGCCTAAAGGGAACATTGATTGTAACCATTCAAATATTTTCTGAAACTTGATTTAATTCAAATAAAAAGAAAATTAATTATCAAGTAGGCTGCTTTTCTAACTTCACAAAATAGTTAGTGTTTTCTTTTATATTTAAACCATATCTTTATTTTTGTTTGTGTTGTGAGTATTTTTGAAGCAATATATTTAGTACCAATATATTTAATTTTACATAATTGTTATCAATCAACATTTGCGTTAGGTATATACAAATTTATATTTAATTCAACTATCATTACATTTTCAGTATTTTAATTATATTTAATGTAGAAAAAGTAAAACGTTTTTTAATTATGAACAAGAGAAAAAAACTATTTGGTGCTGAATATCGTAAGCAAAAAGTTCAAAAGGAGTTGTCCATGAGAAACCAAAAAGGCAGTTTAAGAAAATTTCTAAGCACGGCAGAAACATCAACCATGTCTTATGGTTGCCTGAGTATGGGGTGGAAAAAATTATATGTGCACAGGGTGCCACAACTTTTGAGCCAGCCCTGAATCTTCTTCACAATATTAAGTTGTTGAAGGGACTTTTGAATTGTGTATGGGTAACGTTGAAAGGTTTTCCTTAAATAGTATATTCTGGTCTACACTGGCAAACGTTTTAGATAGCCAAAAACACTGGAACTGCAGTATACAGAATTTTTAAAGTACAGTTTGTGTGTAATTAAATGGACCTGAGTGACTTGCCTGTCTATATAAGTTAAAGGAAGCTTCTGACATACAAGATATTCACCACAAGAAAGTTCTTTGTTAACATTAAAATACAAAACGGAAGGTAATAAGTTGTATTTTATTGTGTTTTATTATTCGCATTTTTTTACTCAATTAAATAATTGTACAAAACTGTAATTATTTAGGACTTAGTAATTCAACAAATCATTCTGACAAACTCAAATATTAATAATTACAATAATAATAACATTATTATAAAGAACTTTTTTTGTTTTTCACCTCTGATTTCTTACATAATATTTTCTACAAAATTTGACTATGAATCAGATTGAAAAAGGATGTGCTGAAAGTTCGTGAATACTTTAAATAAATCTGATTCATAGTCAAATTTTGTAGAAAATATAATAATAATAATAATAATAATAATAATAATAATAATAATAATAATAATAATAATAAATATTATTTATTTTTATGGTAATAATAAATAGATTTAATCTACTCATATTTGTAAGTAGTCAATTCGATTGAAAATATTTTTTGTAATACATGAATACCTCAGTGAAACGCTTATTCATTACCAAATCCCTCAACCTTAAACAATTGCCTGATCGAGGCTTCCCTAAATTCATCGCCGGGGACCCTGCAAATAACTAATAATTTAAATGTTTTTAGTTATTGTTTATATATCATCATTAGGGCAACTTAAATGTTGCAAAAAGTTGCAAAAATTTATTCATTTTCATTTCGTGTCAATTATTGGGCCTCTGCCGAATTAATATACAGTGAAAAATAATTCACTACATTTTTAGGCTTAAAATTCCTGTCTTAACATTATTGATGTTATTAAGATTAATAATAAGTTGCAAATTTCACGCTGAAAGCTGGAAAAACTTCCAAAAAGTTGTAAAAAGTTATCATAATGTTTATATATACTAATCCAAAATAATAATTGCGCATATTTACAACATTTATAAGGTCTCTTAAATGCTAGATTTCTCTCCTTAAACCGAGACGGTGTCCCATTTGCTTTCACATTTGGAAGCTGCAGTCAGACCTGCGAGATTGCCAGGACCCCAGAGGAGGTATGATTGTAATTCACAATTTTAAATCATTAGTCGCCCAGATATCCTCAACCCCGTTAACAATTTTTGGCGCCTGCTCCTATTTCACTTCCTCTGCTTTTTTTTCTGTTTAGACCAGTAACCATTTATATTTACAAGTTATCGTGCTTACTTTGAAGATGGAATTAATGATTTAAAAATTGCATTTTGGCATGTAGATTTACGTCGCAATTTTATTAAATTAGTTGGTGTTATAATAAAACATGAATAAAAATAATAAAATTTTAAAATTATCAAAATCAATTAAAATTAATTAAAATTTTGAAAAAGGTAGAAATCAATATTTTTCGGGGGGACAAAGTGGTAACGGGTGGAAAATTTGATTTTGAAGACGAATATAATACTATTAGATTGAGATGAGTTATAGTGAAGAGTCTGGAGCCCAAAAATAAATAAATTAATTAATTAAATTATTTGCCGACCTGTCACTGCACACTGTCCGGGAAAGTATTCCACATTAGACATGTAACGCTTTTAACATTTTCACAATTAAATATTATTAAATCCTTAAATAATTTAACAGATTTTCTGTCTCCTCTCCTTCTTATTAAGAAACAACAAATGGTCTTTCAAATCATTTATATTACAAAAATATTTGGTTTTATAATTTTTATAGAAAATAATCCATTATATTAACGCGCGAATAAATAATGTTTTTTTAATTTTGATTTTAACATGCCCCGAATTCCAACAAAAAATATCTGGTCACTTTATATCACTGTCTATTTATTTCCTAAAAAATATCAAATATTTTGCATTATATGATCTTTTTCATTTATTTTCACTGCACATTTTGAGGTTGGTTGTGTGTTTTTGACGCCTTAAAACAAATCGAAATTTTCAAATAAAAATAATTAAGGTTTTTCAACTTCATTTATTTTTGATTTCAAAAAAAGCTTTTTCTCTAGTTATCGAGGATTCATAAACCTAAAGGATTTCAAAGAAAAGAGGTAACACTATTAGTTTTTGTTTAAGTGTATACATTCAATATAATTAACTTCAGAAAAATAATATTTTTATTTTGAATTATTATTTTCTCATTTGTTGGGATATTAAATATTCGTCTATGGATAAATTTCTCGATCAGACTCCTCATGTTCAATAATCAATAAGACAAAATCACAACAAAGAAATCTTTATTCACAAATATTCACAACAAGATACAATTATTTGATTTTTTTGTGTAGATACCCTAAAGGTATCACTTAATAAGTCACTGCAATCTGATTAACTTCTTTATTTATTTATTACTTTCACTTCGTTTTCAAATTAATTAAATTTTTCTCTTTGACCAACTGCGACTTATTTTTTTGTCAGTTTCTTTTATAATTTTGGTTGCCATTAATTTAGATTAAAACAATTTTACTGATCGGACAATTTTTTGCCCATTTTGATAATTCTGGGAAACCCATTACGCTGACATTTAGCTCGGCGACCCTTGATTAATGGGTTCAAAGGCAAATAATTTAATTAATTAATTAGTTTTTTTGGGCTCCCGACCCTTCAATATACCTCATATCAATTTAATAGTATTTTATTCGTCTTCAAAATCGAATTTGCCACCGGTTGCCGCTTTTCCCCCCGAAAAATATTGATTCTTACTTTTTTCAAAATTTTAATTAATTTTAATTGATTTGGATAATTTTAAAATTTTATTATTTTTATTCATGTTTTATTATAGCCCCAACACATTAATTATTCAAATTCTAAATGATTTTTAGAATTTATTTAAATTTTCCCCATTTTTAAATTTCCTGTTAAACTTATTTCTCATTTTTAAGAAAACGTAATAACTTTCCGAAACATTTAAAATCATTGATGTCGGTGCATCTGACTGCATGTTGCTAATAGGTATGTGTGTATACATCGGATAGCGTATATATTTCTGATTCTTGTGGAATAATATACAACTGTTAGATATAACTGAAATTTCAATATCTACTGGAGAAAATCAAGCCATAGCTATTTATTAAGCAGATGAAAAATCGGAAACTGAAGAGAAAATGCAAGTGCTGTGTTGCGATTACGTGGTACTTGTACAAGTCTTGAGAAAATGTTTTTTCGTGATTTACTCTACTTTCCATGTTGACAATATATTCGAGATAGTCTTGTGATGTAGTTTTCATTCTTCCGAGCAGATATGAATTTGGTCGATCATAGTTATTCCAGAAGCAGCTTAGTGATAATTATTGAGAACAATTAGAAATGTTCGTTGTCTTCCTTTGTAACATTCCACAACAAGATGTCTCATGTCGCATTCCAGGAGCTGTCAGTCATGCTCAGTAAATGACTAAGACTATTTATGCTTTAAAAATATATTTATTTCAATATCATTTTACATTGATAATAAGAGAGAACCATTTACTCAGAAACTGATGCGATTTTCTGCTTCAACTCTATTTAGGAGCTTGGTTCCTGTCACCAATAGCTGTGAAAGCTCCGTATTTCGATCACAATGTTTTGATGAAACTAACTAAATATTGCAAAGTAGATCCAGAAATTTGTACGGTTGCAGTGGATGTGGCCACAGAAGGCAGGGATTTAGAAAGCCAAACAAAACGGTCAATTATTAACACTGAAGACCTAAAGTGTTTTATAGACAAAGACTTCGCACAAAAATACATCTTTTGTTAAAAATTACCTGTCGGTTTGGAAAGATAAAGTCAACTTCCAGAGTAAACTGGAGATATTAAATGCAGTTGCAGGGGTTAACGATGCGGCTGAGAGAGAAGTTAAACTAATTCAAGAATATTACAACATTCTAACCAATGACGAAGAAGACAAGTAATCATTCTACAGGTTGCCATCGAACAGAATAAAAGTACCCAAATGCTTCGAAAGTTAGCCTCGTGAACCAGGTATATTGTTTCCTCCATGCCTATTTAAACGTCATTTTTGGAAATACTTTCTTTATTTACGGGTATTCTTTATTTCATATAAACAATGGACTTTTGTAAAAGTTTGAGAAGGAATAAAATGTGTTTTATGTACGAAATATAAATTATCTATGAAAATTGAACTTTAAACCTTATATAGGTCACCTTCATAAATTTCAATTGAGATTTTGCACTGAGAACTTTTTTATGCCTTGGAATAAGATTAGTAGTTCAATAGCAAGGAATAGCAAGTAGTTTGAAAAGATGAAAAATAAGAACCACAATAATATCCTGTTGAGTCAATAATGTAGACTAAGCACTTTGAAAAGTAATTATAGTATTTAAAGATCTTATCTTAATTTAATTTATTATAGTAATAAATTAAATACCAGTCTTATTATTATTATTATTATTATTATTATTATTATTATTATTATTATTATTATTATTATTATTATTATTATTATTATTATTATTATTATTATTATTATTATTATTATTATTATTATTATTATTATTATTTTGGAAATTTGTTTAAATAAATATATTTGTTGACTACAGTTGAGTGACAGAAAATATCAATCAGAGAAAAAGAGAAGAATGTGAAAGTCTAGTTAAATTTTGGTTATGAGTGATCAGGGAGGTTTACCTGTCGAAATATTTTAGATTTTATGAATGAACATTGCGGAAATTGGCTAACATTGTTATTTATTTAAATTTTATTTGTTATTATTATTCTAATTATTATTATTAAAACGATGATTCCTTGATAACAGCATAAATTAAGATATCAGATAAGTGAATAATAAAATAAGCCTTTGCTGCTAAGTAGTAATTATATTGAAAAAGTTTCGATTATTAAATAAACGAATTATTTAGCAGTGTTGGGCTTAGAGCCAAAATTAAAACAAAAGTATCAATAAATTAAAACAAAAAATAAGAATAAGGAAAATGGTCACTGCACATACACACGCACCGCAAGAAGAGATCAAAAATAAAATAAAACATATTAAGTAAAACAAACTAAAAATATAGCAAAATTAAATAAAACAAATAATTAATTAAAATTCTTGAAAAGCCTACAGCTGCAGAAAGAAACATACGTGAAATGACGCAAACTACCAAAACCTTGCAAAATAAGGTTTAGAAAAAACACAGGCAGAAATGGGGACCAAGAAATAAAATAAAAAGGGTAAAAAAAATATCATAAGAAAATAATAATAAAAATAAAATCCAATAACATAAAAATTAAGATATCAAAAAATAAGGAAAAATATATAAAAAATTATAAAAATAATTTGAAATTAATAAAATAATTTAAAAACCCTAAAAATCGCGAAAAATCGCCTATTGGTCGCACACAGACACAAAAATACTATATAAGCATAAACCAATTTCATTATATTTAACCTTATTATTACAACTGAAAACTTAGCAATTTTTACAAGAATTTCAATCGAATTTACTAAGTAAGGACGTTGTTGTTTTATTTCTTTTGTAATTTTATGATAAATTAAATGTTCGTAATGTTTCTATGTCTCATAATTCTCATGTTTAATATTATTATATATATCGAGGTCCCACTAAAATCGTATATATTAAGTATTGTAATAGTCATCAGGAAGGCAGATCGGCGATCCGGCTGGTAGATTAAGTTCCCTAGTTGCGATCGCGGGTCGAGCCTTTCTGAAATCTCGGTCTCTCCGCGACGGGGCCTGGTCCAAAGACACAGGACCCTCCCCGTAGGGCACCGTTAAACAACTCGCAACGGCTGATGGAAACGTCGGTCGAGGCGAGCAGAAAAACTCTAAATTGAAGGGAAGGGCGCTATCAGTTAAGGATAGTAGGATGATCGTTCAGCGAATCATTAAGTATTTTTTTGTAAACCTCGAAAACGAGTTGAACTGGGAAGGAGTGATAGGTAATGACGAGAATTTTTGAACGAACAATAGTAACGAGAAAGTGCGAAAAATGGAGAAGTTTCAGTCATATTATTCGAGTCGTTTATGATCAATTTCACGTTTTCCAGACACCAGAAGTAGAATTAACATGTTTAGTTATAGTTCACTGTACCTTTAAGTAACGTATAGTAGAACTCTGATCATACCCCAATAACCAAAATTGTTAAAAGATACAGGATAGATATAAATAAACCAGTATATCCATAATCTATTCTCATATAAAATCGGTATCGAGAGCATACGCGATCAAACCCCAACGCACTACCATCGATGCGATAATTACAAACATGACATACCAGTAGGTATTAAGTGAACGATTAAATAGTCAGATTTATATATCCAAAAAAAGAGTATAAAATGAGATGTATCCGTACACTATAGATAGTGTTAACTATCATTAATCACGTAGTCCTTACCATGGCAACTAGAATCGCATAACAATAATTCGCCAGCGTTATCTTAACCATCGAGCCGGAATCATCATCTCCGGGGAGACGGAATCCAACCGTCCCATCTCCTCTCCACCGCCAACCGAAGAGTCGATGTTTGCCGGTGGATATCGACGCGGAAAACTAAGTCGATGCCGAGCGAGATTTGCGGTAATGACATACTTCTCTTTTTGTGGAATATCCATCAGTCTATATTTTGGAGCTTATTAGCGACTGATAACTTTCCTAACATTTACCTATTGTTTTATTTATCACTCCTAGCTGAAATTAAATAATTATATTTGTTAGTTTGTTTTGTCTCCTGAATGCATGAACTTGTCTATTTATATATTGATAGATCGACTATAATATAATTTTACCAATAAATTGATAGCCAACAAATGGGATAGCATCGAATTAAACCGATAATTAATAAGGATATAATTAATGGTATGCATACTGTGGGGGGAATAGTTCAAATAAACAACAACTTTAAACTAGAATGAAATTGTACTGAAATTCTCACAATTCTCCCGGGGTAATAAGTGTGTAGACCCAGGATTTTTCCAGACGAATACAGTTT
Source organism: Schmidtea mediterranea (assembly GCA_022537955.1). NCBI lineage: Eukaryota > Metazoa > Platyhelminthes > Tricladida > Dugesiidae > Schmidtea > Schmidtea mediterranea. Next base: position 321,390,216 of record CM039679.1, read on the forward strand.
TAAGATAGAGAGCGTAAGTTCTTCTAACGGCAGCCATGAACTGGGGAAACGAAGGTCGTTCGAGGAGTAGCATTAGTAATAGCGCTCACCTGCTCGAATGACATTCGGCTGTTACGTACAGTACCAACATGATTTCGGTCATTGGTACGTGACAGTGAATTAAAATCTTGGTGGTACGCGGAAAAGTCAACCCTAGATTACACATAGGATGAATATCAACCAGTGATGCGAGTTGGTCATCAATTAAGTTTACTTATCTGATAATAATAATAATATTATTTATTATTATTATTAAAACGATGATTCTTTGGTAACAGCATAAATTAAGATAATAGATAAGTCAGGGCCGGCGCTCGAGTATTTGGCGCCCTAGGCGAACTAAAAATATGGCGCTTCTAGTTAAGAAACAAACTCAATAATGCCTCAATAAATTAAACAAGTAAATGAAAATAAAATAACTGGATTTCATTTATTTATTCAACAAAAATAAATTGAAAAAAAGAACTATTTAAAATTTAATTTTTCGTGCTTTGAGTAATATTTAAAGGGTGTACTAGATATATCCACGATACCAAAGACCCACCTATGGTCTTGTGGTACTCTCCCCACGTGATATTTTTGCTTATATCGGAACATGAATTCGTCAATCTGGCATATTATAGCCCGTTCACCCAAATTATTTTCTGTCCTTTCTATGTATAACTTCGCAGCTTCTCGAAGCTTGGTATATATAATACAAACAACATTTCTGTAAACATCGTAATCCCTTGCGACTTTACATTGATTAACATCTGTAAACCAACAATATACCATTTTCATTATAAGTTTTAACTCAAGTTTACATATATCAAAGAAGCTGTTTCTTCTAATAGATACATATGTTTTGTATTTCACACAAGCAACTTTATAACATCTTAATGCTACACCATCGTTATTTCTCTTGCATTGAACTTCACGTAATATATTCTCACAACCTGGACAGTATATTACACTCCTTAACAACCTCAAGTTTCTAAGGAATTGTATAACCGCTGTGTTGTCCGCAAGATTATTTATTGTCTCAATGTTCATATTCTGTAATGGGGTTAAAATAAAAATTTATAAGGGGCGTACATAGAGTGGGGGAAGGGAATGTACAAGCTCCTAATACATTTATATCCATATAAAGGTAGAGATTTTATAAACTTTATAATTTAATTGAATTGACAAAGAAACCAGAACTAGGTCAATTACAATGAAAAGCAACCAAAAACAGATAATAGCAAAAAAATTTAAAAAAACAACCTCTTTTTTGAAGAATCTAAGAATATGAATTTAAATCAAATGTTTTTATAGGGTTTTGGGCAGTGTGTTGTGCTATCTTTTTTTTACCGGAACGCGTATATATAATTATATAGACAGGGCTGATTCTGGGTAGGCGGCCGCTCTGTGCGGTGTCATGTCCCAAATTTAACGACGGGGGTGATTTTCCATGATAATCCTGGCTGCGACGTTTTTTTTAGGTCTCATGTCCCAAATTTGACGACGGGGGGAGATTTCTCCCAATTTTCGTCCGTCGCCATGGATCGGCCCTGTATATAGCATAAAAAAAAGAAACGAAAATCATTACGAAACCCATTTTGTGTATATGTATATATATGTTTATTACAATAATAGGAACGTTTAATAAAAATTAGTTAACAAATTATAAAATACGCGTATTAGATACTCAAACAATATTGCATAAATATTTTTAACAATACATGAAATCAATAAGTCAGCTAATTCTCGTTATCAGAAATCATCTTTAGTTCCGGAACGCGTTCCTGTCCAAAAATGAAGTACCGGAACGACGTTCCGGAGCGTTCCGGCTCGACAACACCACTTTTTTGAGTGACGTATGAGACTTTATTATGTTATATGAAAATTCTTAAATAGAAAATAACCTTGTATTTTGTTGTTTCCGCCAACTAAATGTGCATTATCAAGTATTTCAAAAAATTTTTTTTTTAATAAAAATGCAGCTGTTAATTTAAAAAAAAAATTAATTAAATAAAAATGAAAATTATAAATAAATATTATTATACTACTGTTTGCTATCTTTACAGTGAAACGCCGGAACATGGAGGGAAGAACTCATAAATCATTTACAACTTAAATTATTTTTACTTTTGCAATTGAGGTAGTATAATTCATGAAGTATTTTAATCCATTCCAATCCTTTTAAGATTGTATATGCCATTTTGAGGTTGTACTTTTAAAATTTTTGCTATTATCTGTTTTTGGTCACTTTTCATTGGATTCCTCCCAGAACTATTCGCCCCCCCCCATGTAATTTGACGCCTTGGCAGCTGCCGACGTCACCAATGCCTAAAACCGGGCCTGAGATAAGTGAATAATAAAACAAGCCCCTGCTGCAAAGTAATGATTATATTGAAAAAAGTTTCAATTATTAAATATAACTATTACTTTGCAGCAAGGACTTATTTTATTATTCACTTATCTGATTTAGTATTATTATTATTATTATTATTATTATTATTATTATTATTATTATTATTATTATTTTTATTATTATTACTATTATTATTATTATTATTATTATTATTATTATTATTATTATTATTATTATTACTACTACTACTATTAGTATTATTTCTATTATTAGTAATATGAGAAAAATCGAAAGGATGTCAATAGTGAAAATCATCCATTAAAAAGAAAATAGAAATGACAAAAATTGAGAATATCATTATTATTATTAATTAATTAAAACAAAAAACATAAATTTGTTGCGTTAGGTGGGGAGTCTGAGAGGGATGTAGACAAAAATTGCTTCATTAAATGCTATTAATGATAATTATCCAGTTTAATAAATTTACTTTGTCAGTGAAGAAAGTTTCATATAATTAAATTAAGTAAATGATTTTTGTTTGAATCGACGATAACGTTCAATGACCTTTTAATGAACGTGAAATGCGTTTCATGAACGTAGCCATTCTATTATTTAATAAGGCTTTTCCTCAACCTTAAATGCTCACATAAGTTGTCTACCGGCGGAAAACGACATCAAATGCGATTATAATACTCTCTGCTTTATATCGTATAATTAGCTAGTGTTTCTACAGCCCCGTCCAATCACAGCTGCCCGTCATTCTATATATGTCGACAGTTGGGAAATTCTTGATTTAATATGTATTCGTTTTGTTTAAATTGTCTCTTTCTATTTCATTTGTTGCCCTCGTATCGGGGCGGCCAATTCATTTTGCAGGGAAAATGCGTCGGACATGACGGCTCGTTTTGTGACTCAATTTTCCCGAATAGTATTTGTGATCCCGTGAAAAATGAATGCATTTGCCCGGAAGGATTTGTCGTCGTAGAAAACAATGGCCACGCTATTTGTACCACTCGTAAGTAAAAATTTTTAATTAATTATATATTATCATTATATATTATCAAACAAATATTTTGTATTTTTTACATAAAACTTTAATTAATTTAATAAAATTAATATGTCTAAATTAATAATTACATGTACAGATATTATATATATATATATATATATATATAACCCCCCTCCCCCGGAAACTGCAAAATAAACTACTAAAAATTTTATGATAATCCAAAACAATTCATAAATTAAAATTCAATTATAAAATTAAAAACTTCATCATTGCTGGACCTAAAACTTCAAGGGTTTTTTAATTTCCACAATCTTTTTTTGTATGACATAAAATCTGAATAACTTTTTGGATAGAATAATACGAATATGTTGCCAAGCGATTCCCTTTTCAGTTACTCCTAGGTCTTCATCAGATATGAGCTTAAGTTCTATGTTGTTTTAGGATTATAACCCCTTCGATAAGTTGTCTGTCTGTAAAAGTTTGAAGTTTCTTTGTTGTCATCAAAGTACACCGGATCAGTAATTAGAACTTCAAGATTTCGCAAAGGCTGTTGTGAGGCACTTTGTAGTAACATGGCTTTTGATTGCCATTAGGCCACAATTGCTTCCAGCGCCTTGCTTAAGATGAACATTTTCTTCAGTTTTGGCAAACGATGCCATAAGGTTGTTGAAACTATTTCACCGAATCTGCAGCAATGAATATTTTTAACAATTTTTTCTGAATTATTTTCTGATTCTTCAGTTGAATTACCTTTCTGTTGTAGGACTTTCCGTTTAATAATCAGTAAAATACTTAATTCTTGAATCAAAATACAGAAAATGATTGTAAAATAGGTATAAGCAAATATTGAAAAATGTGATATAATGAGCAAGTGGATAACTAAAGAACTTGAAATACTTATTCTAGTTATTATTAAGTATATAATATTCATTCTAAACATTATATCATGAAAGATCTTCATTCAAGTTATTATTAAAATCATCTAAAAGATGTTATTAAATCTTAAATCGAATATTTTGTTTATACTCAAATTTGATTGGTGGATTCAGGTCAAAATATTATCATTGAAATCTAGAGTACTATTAACATACTTAAAAAACCGTAAACAATTTCTGTAATTTAATTTAAGCATTTACTATCACCACATTGAAATATATTATATAATAAATCTTTTACATTAATAACCGTTATTTAACTCTCAGTTATATTTTTCATAAAATTAGTACTCAGAAAGTTAGAATCATTGCGGAAAAGGGAAATGGAGGCAGAATTTATCACTGAAGTACTTAATAGAGGTAAATCTTCGTTGAAATGTGCAAAGTTATAAATCGGAAAATAAAAATTCAAGATAAGGGGGGGGGGTACTTCTAAAATTGAGAAATATTAATTGCACTTGAATGAAAACAGTTTTAACTTCAAATTGTTTTACCAAAACATCTTTGAGGTTATCGGTTGAATAATAATTGGTGAATACAATTATTAAGTACATTTTTGGTAAATTACAATTTAAAATTTTGGGGGAAGCGATATTGGTACTAACTAATGGAAGAGAATAATAGGAAATGAAGAGAGGAAAATAGGAAAGAATTGATGCCAAGGGCCATCAACTACTGACTGTAGTAATAGTAGTAGTAATTGTAACAGTGGCTATTAGTATTAGTATTTTTTCTATGTGACAATACAATTGCCTTATGTCGAGTACTTATACTAATTAATCTGTATGCAAAAAATGTAACAATTAATTTCAGGAGATTTCAAAGCCAGAATGAAAAGGTGAAAATGACATTCAGTCAATTGTTTATCACGAACACAATGACAATTTAAAGGAAATTTTGTTCTAACAAATTAAATAGAAACGCATTCAATTAAGATTTGTTTTCATCCGCAATAAGAAAATGCGCGTCACGGAGATTTGAATGGGGACTTCAGGATTTTCAGATTATAAAATTTATAATTTATTGCAGACAGGCGTTTGTTTAAAATAGTTTTTTTGACTAAATTAATGAAGATTCTTTTGATCTCTGCTTGAATTGTTGTTTTTCTATGTCTTTTTATATCTTGCCTCGATAATCATTAGTGAACATATTGTTGAGAATTTCCTTAACATCGGATATATCGTAATAATTCCTCGGAAACTGGCAATGATCTATTAATCAAGTGGTTCTCTTAGCCTCTATTTCCGGTTGCTCATCAAATGTCTTGAATACAATCTACAAGGGCAAAAGATTGAAAGAAGCAAAATTAAGGAAACAAACTAAAATTAGAAAAAAGAAAAAAGCTGCAGTGAGTACAAAAGATAAAGTGCAAAGACCAATGTACCAACAGGACTCACCATCATTCTCATTAGAGATTACTTCGAAGAAAATAGAATGTTGTAGACATTCAGCAAGCGATTCAAAAGAAAGAATCTAGAAACTGATAATGATCGGTTTAAGAAAAAAGTAACTCAAGCGACATTTCGAAAGTGAGTAGAACCTTGAAGCATGTTCTCAAGATCCTAAAGTTTTTAAAATAAATTACGTTTAGTAATTCGATATACATAAGAGAAAGCCATGATTTTTTATCTAGTAGTAGTACACTATGTCCTGTTAGAACCAAGAGGACCCCGACCTTTTTTTAAAAAAATTGTTTAAATGAAGTAGCAATTTTGAATTTTTGTTTTAATGAAGTCGTCACTTCAAATTTTGTTTTAATAAAGTCATTTTTATTTTTTGTTTTAGTGAAGTTATTTTTGCTTTAATGAAGTCACCATTTTTTCAAAAATATTTTTGATTACATGGTCAAAGTCTTTCAAACAACATTATTTTAGGTAAATTTTGGATAAAAAAGCCGAATCTGGCCTCAAGAACCTTGATCTCTTATCTAATTGAAACAATTTTTATTTTTATTTAATAATTTTATTAGATATAGTTTCATTTTAATAATCTGGAATCCCTTGATATATAATCAGACAACATGCCTTTTCATCTTTGTCTTTATTTATTATAAATTATAATCTCATCTTTTATATGAGGAAATGTATTATTAATATGATTATATTTAGAATGTATTTATACTATAAAACAGAAAATACATGTATCTGTCGGTCTGTTTGTGTGTCTCACTACATTTCTATATCATCTGTGATCTTTTCATCCTAAATCAGGCTTGTATTTGATATACAAGTGCTTCTCATGCAGACAATTGTATGCAGGAATGTCAAGGATGAAGGATATTTCAACAATGTTTATCATCGTCGATGATCAACAAGAGACTAGAAATATTGTATATTGAAGCCAATTTACAATAACCCAATGAATTAAGTTAATTATAATGAATAAAAAATTAATTAATGAATTCATGTTGGGCGAAGTTATTAAATAATATATATAAGGCATGATATTATTTTAGAAAATATTTCAATGTTTTGTTTAAATGAGAATTTACCCAATAAAAAAAGTCGAGTGTAAAAAGCGGAACAGGAAAGTAACTAGTCTATGGACCAAATTATAAATCTGGTGTTTTACTCTTCAAGTTGTAACCACCTTTTCAATGTTACAGTAGCATCATGCGCGTGTGCAGAATTTTTTTCAAGGAGTGGCAAACTTTTTCTATAGATATATCTAAAAGTAAAACCCATATTTGTTCATATAATGTACAGTAAAAAAACACCAAAACATGTTTTAGACATTTAAATACTACAAAGAAATGTCTAGGATTTGAACAAGGATATTTTAAACAACCCACAGAAAGACTAGATAGACTTGGAAATTCCAGTGTGGCAGCTGCATCCTCCACTTGCACCCTTCTGCGGACGCCCATGAGTAGCATCCTAATATGATGATGTATATGCTGTTCAATATAATCAGAGTTTATAATTTGTATTAATAAATAGTTATAATCATAAACCAATATTTGGTTGGAGGGGGGGGTTCCATTTGAATGGCTTTAACATCAACCGTACCGAATAAAGTAAAAACTAATGATTGCTATTTAATCAAATGATAGTAAAACTCAACAAAAATATACATATTATTAACAATAGTTATGCGAGGAGAAAATAATAAACGTTTAAAGAAAATGCAAATTCGTCAAGCAAAAAAGCGATAAAAATTACAAAAGTTTTGGAAAAATTCATATTCGATCGGTCACATTTATTTGTTAATAACTGATCCTTTACTCTCTCAATAAATGTCATAAATATATTTTTTCAACAGGTCTCCGCCACTGGGAACGGAGACCTGGCCGGCCGACTGGCAGATAAATGAGGATTTCGTCAAAACCAGCCGTAAATTCCAGAAAGGAAGAAAACACTCATAAAAATGACATTTATTGTTATCGGAGGCTGGGTCATTACTGTGGGTTTCAGAGCCCTACATTCCGTTTGAACCGAGACGAATTCCGCACGCTGACTGAATGAGTTACGGCAATATTGAAATACTGCCCCAATTAATTACGGATCATCGCAATGATCGCATAAATTTCTGATCGCAAACTTTTTAAAGAATAATCATAAAATTGTTTTATTGACACTGTAAAATATTTGTTTAAGTTTTTTCTTTAATTTTTTAAATGATCAATTATTATTATTATTATTATTATTATTATTATTATTATTATTATTATTATTATTATTATTATTATTATTATTATTATTATTATTATTATTATTATTATTATTATTATTATTATTATTATTATTATTATTATTATTATTATTATTATTATTATTATTATTATTATTATTATTATTATTATTATTATTATTATTATTATTATTATTATTATTATTATTATTATTATTATTATTATTATTATTATTATTATTATTATTATTATTATCGTCATTATACAGTGCTTACTGACCTTCGGTGCACGGTTGACAAAGAATGCATTCATGTGGATCAAAGTATTTGCCACCCAGGAACTGGAAGATGTATTTGTAGCTCTGATTTTATATACGTTCCTCTGGTAAATGGATGTCGTAAGTTTTTGTTTTAACTGTTAACCAAATCCTTTTGAAAATATTATATCACTATATCCAACTTTATTATCTGTAATTTTATGTTTACTATTAAAACTCCTTCTAGGACCCCAGAAACAAATTAAAAATGATTTACAAAACGATTTGTTTTTGTTTTATTAATTTTGCTGCCGCCGATGTCCATAGGATGATGAACTGTGGATTCGTGCCTGACCTCATAAAGTTCACTGGATTTGGGTCCCAACTAGTTTGGGTATAAAATTGGTATGGAAGGGCAACAAAAGTGAATCCTACACAGCATCATACACTGTAAATCTGTGATAATATCTCGATTGTCTCTAGGTTTTTGGGCGCCGATTTTCTTTTATATTTTCAATTTCATCAAGATGAAATGAAATTATTGTTGAAAAGGATAAATCCGCAATATTAGACGTTGTCCGTTTTTCATTAGAAATGCTTTCCACCTCTTCGGTTAGTAACATAAGCTTCATCCGCTGTGAATAATCTTTTTAATAACCTCATTTTATTGTTCCTTCATCCATTCCATGTAACTTATTTTACATACAAATTGTATATGCCCGGCTAGCCTATTTCTTCGGCCGCCCCCTTTCGAGTCATGTTCAAGGTGTCATTTAATTTGCTTGTCATTTCCCCATTGATCAAAATGTGCCCATTTATTAACCCTTCTAGAAAGCTGTCCGTTTGCACAACAAAAATAGCATTATGCGTTATTACAGTGATTCGTAACCTAGAGTGAGAAAAGCATTGTCAGAGGAGCGAGAAGAGTTTTGAAATGTTTGATGAAAACTTTTGCTTGAGATATACTGCACCGACCTTTGAAACGCAGGCTTTCTAACTTTGTCTTCAATGCATCTCAAATGCAATGCATCAGCAAATGCAGTACAATAAAACAGTGGTTGACAGGCGCACGTTCACGCTTGCTCTGACTTAGGACGTTAACGTCGCTGTTTGATAAAGGCAATAACACTAATTATAATTATCTTGAAATATGTCATTTGTTTAGTAATGAAAGCTAATGATGAGAACTTATTTGTAGATTTAAAAGAGGGTCGCTTACACAAAGAGCTCAGAACCACTGCGTTAGTGTAGTATTTGTTTTTTCATTTCTCCCCTAAATTTTGTCATGGCAACGCATAGTTATTCTTCCAAGAGATCGTCCAAAGGTGATCCTTGAAATTTTTCATTTAGAATAAGTGACTTGAAGAGTTTATACTTTTGAAAAGCGAGAAAACGTCCAGTTTTACTCTTTTTTTCGTTTTTTTTGTTTTACTTATAGTTTGTTTATGAAACATTTTCATTGTCATGTGAATCTCTTAATTTAAAAATAGAAAGAAGTAAATATAAAATAAAAGATTTGCTGTCTGGGATGCAATAAATTTACCCAAATCTGTAATTATGTCATTCAGCCCTTGCAAATTGCTGATAAATTGATGATTTTCTGGTGATTTTCTACTTCGGTAAAACAAACCTTTTAATTTTTATATTTTGTTTATTTAATGTGAAATTAATAATAAATATATTAGTTTATTGCTTGATAATTCGCGGGTCTACTTGGATTAATTTTTATAACTTTTTATCAACGGACGCAAAAGTTCTATTTAACGTCCTTTTTCTTCTTCATCAAAATCTGAGGCGCGCCTTTCCTTGAACTCTCTGAATCCATATTTGACAGAAATCGACGACGGAGAATCCTTTTCTTAGGTCGCCTGCAACACGAAGAACTTTATTACGTTGCCATGTTCCAATTCAGAAATCATGAGTAAGGCGAGATTTCAAAAAAAAATAAACATGCAAAAAACAAAAATCACAATTTACATATAATAAAAAATTTTACAACAAATCGGAAAATTGAATATTGTTTTTACTCAGTTTTGTCGGGTACTTCTTGGACCCGTCGTATTAATGAGATGAACCGTTTAGTTAATTTGACATTAGACATTCAGCAATTTGGAGTTCATTTCTGGAATTAGAAATGCTTGGAAGGGTCAAGGTCAAATGTTTGAGCAATTTCTTTCCAATTGATAGGCGAATCAGAAAATATATCTTGTAAGAATTATTCTAAAAGGACAATTTAATGAATTCTATTATAAGTTTTTATTTTTTTTGTTTTTATTTTATAAGAACTTTTTTTGTTTTTTACCTCTGATTTCTTTATAAGTGACATAATATTCTCTACACGATTTGACTATGAATACCTTAAATAAATTTGATTCATAGTCAAATTTTGTAGAAAATATTATTTTTTTATTTTATGTTTTTTTATTTTTTAAGTTTTTAGGTTTTATGTTTTAATTATTCCATCTGTCAATGTCAATGAAAACCTATTAAATAAGAAAGTAATTTTTTCATGTAAATAAAAAAACACTATTTTTATAATATTTATTTTTTGCTGTAATCATCCGGCACGAATCAGATTCAATAAAATCGATTGTGCGTGTATGTTTATTAGTAAATACATAATTACGTGGGCGGAATCTAATAAAATTAAACACTATTCAAATGCACATAGTTCATTTATTTTGTAAGTAGATTTTTGGATTAAATCAAGGCCTCGCAGGTAATACGTTACCAATAGTTTTGAAACTCTTGGATAACAATTTAAATCGGAATTGTTTATTTTCAGGTTACATGTCTTATTATGCTCAAAATTATTAATATTGTTCCCACTCAAGTTTCTCCAATGTATTTGTCATTATAGGCCAAATGTTTTTTAGATTTTCTATGGCAAAAATTATGTTAACAAAAACATGATGAAAAAAAAGTTTTAAAAATTGAAATTTTGTGAGATTTTTTATACACATTAATTTAAACAAAAATAATTGATTTATTATACTCACGAACGCCTCCATCTTGCTGTTGCGCTTGTTCTAAGCACAGTTAGAATAAGCCAGCTCTGCACCTCACAAACCTTTAATAAATATGATATTTCTAAATAAATTTTATTAATTTAATTTTTCAATTATATAATATTTAATATTAAAATTTAAATTAAATAGGAAAAATTGATAAAATACTCATAAAGGGATTTTCATAAATTAAATAAATGACAATAAATAGCATGAAGCAAATTTATTAATTGTTTTAATTAGACTTTTATATATTAATTGTATATTTATTATTTAGGGAAAATGGCAACAGTTGAGGATAATTCACTGTGCCTATACTGTCAGCGATTGAGGGGGGTATGCTACCTGGAGAAATCAAATAAGAAAGATAAGTAAGAATTTAGTTTATATAAAATTGGTTTTCAAACATAAGGTAACACTCAAGGGAGATGCACACTTATTAATGAAAGGTTATTAATGTTCTTTTAGGTTAGGTGGTGAATGACATTATAGTTTAAGGGAATCGCCTCATCATTATTTCAATTTCTGCCTCTGACATTCTGATTCTTATATTGAGTACTGCTACATGTAATCCGTGCCATCTTTGTTTATCTCTCCAACTATGACTTCATTTCGCTCCTTGCATATGACATACCTTTTTCGTAGCATTTCTCGCATCCACATTTTCCATTCCATGCATCGCTTGGTCTAGGAATTAATTTTGATTTGCAAAATCTCTTTGAAAAGTTACTTAGAATGAATTTTTCAAAATATTTTTTAAAATTTCTTTATTGTTGATTTTATTTTACTTTTATCTTTTGCGTTAATATTTCACTCCTTCATCTACTTCTACTTAATCCTTTTTGTGCTATTTTACATTTTTTCTTGTCTGTATTTTATAATTCCTTTCATATTACTTTCCTAGGACATATTTTGTACGGTTGCTTTTACAAATTACAACTTTGACCCATTTTATCAAGTGATCCGTGAAGTTGCTCACGATGTTGAAAGAAATGAAATTAAAAATTTCGTTAATTTAAACAATTTATTTCAAATTTAAATAAAACCATTTTTTTTTCAGTTAACAGGTTGTTTTAATTTTATTATTAATGTAATTGTTATTCACAAAATGGATTTCATAACGGGAGAGAGGATAAATTAATAAATTATTAAATAAATAAACAGTTTGTTTTAATACAAAGGCTCATTTCAAGGTTACAAATGTCCAGAAAAGAGCTCGATGCTTGAGTTTGGAAAATGCAAAGGCATTACAAATTATTTTTAGCCTGGTGACATTTTTTGGTTATAGACTCTAATTATATTTTTAAAAAATTGATTTTAATTTGGAGTACTAAACTGTAAAAAAAAATTAAACTTGGTCGAATTAAGTAGGAGACAATTTTTCATAAAAAACAACTATTTTTTAATATATTTTCCAATTTACTTATATTTTTTTAAAATTCCATGACAAAACTTTAAATTATGCTATTAAAAATTTGTAAGCAAACCATGGCTTTTTAACATTGCCTGGAAATTCTAATTAAAAAATTAAATTAATAGGGCCGGCAATATTGTTTTTGCACTTGAGTGACCAGCAACGCAGGAACGGCACTGGACTATATATATAGGTGTGTCAGAAGAAAAATAAAATTGCGCCTTTATTATTTATTTAATTAATAATAACAATTATTTCGAAATTTGTCAATTACCATTTGATAAAAACAACAGTTTATTTCCGTAAATTTTGCAACATTATGAGATTCAAACTTTCTTTTAAAATTTGGATTTTTTTTTGTTAAATATTAGATTATCACTTTATTTGTGTCCTGGCATTATTTAACATGCGCACTTCAAGCTAAATGATAAAAATAAAATTTGTATAAGGTAGCTAAATGCCAGTGTCGCTTTTATTGCTATTTTTAAGTAAGTGTTTTAGTTCCTGATTTATTCAAGAATGTCTTCTTTATAATGGAGCCATTCTCTTGGTTCCAATTTATCTTAATTTCCAACAACTAATGTCTTGCGTTTGTGAATTTTTCCCATTTGATCACCAATATCTTTCAATTTTCCAAAGTTTCTATATCTTGGCTTGGAAAGGTTTTCATTGTCTTCCATATATGATAAAAGTTATGAAGACGATTCACCCAGATGGCTTTCGGTGATTCAAAAGTCAATTGCGTTCCAAAAAGATCCTATGAGCTGTGACATCGGTTTATCTAAAACTGTCATTCGGTTGAAATTATCCACTTTATACAATAGTTGATGGTATATTTCTTCTATTAAACCCTCATCAAGATCACACCTTTCATGAAAACCTTCCAAACGCAATGACCAGAAATACTTTCCCCGGTGCCTGGAGAAATCGACATTACAACTTCATGTTTGCGACTGTCTCAAGATGTTGTGAGTCAGGCGTAGCCTTGCGAGTTCCGCAACATTTTTTTCATCTGTTTTGGCATTTATAAATTATATTGTAAAAATTAAAACAAACTATTCATTTCATCTTTCAGTTTTTTATTATTTTCAATTATTACCTTTTTAAAAATATTTTATTCGGAAAATTATTTTTTTTGTTAAAATCTTATTTTCTACCATTTTCATTTCTTTAATCGGTTTTTTCCTCTATCGATTATTATGAAGATGGTTTGCGCCAATCAGTGTGTGTGTGCAACCAATCAAATTCGATTGTGGCATTTGTTTCAATATCCCATTGGTTGTAATTGTGTAATCAATAAATCTCTAATTCACGGAACGCGTCCCCATGACTCCCAGCAGTTTGAATTTAGTCAAAAAATAGAAAATCTGTAACATGCATTAAAACAGCTCATTTTAATAGTAAATAATAAATTACAGAAGGACTGCTGGATATTCAGTTGTCGTTAATGACGTGCTAATTTATTAATGTTAATTGCATTAAAATACTCGCCACGTCGTCTCGCGTAATTGATATGCTAAACGAAACATTTTACAACGACAACAACATCAAAAAGGAAACTTCACAAATTGCTTACGACGAGAGTTTCGTAGTTGTCCCCCCCCCAGCATTCGTTTGTCAACATCCACGATGAAATAGTAATATCTTTTTATTTATTCTATATCATTTTTAATTCACTCTCCACCATCTGTTGTTGAAAACTTTCCTTTTATCTGGTCTTCTTTTGATATCTTTTAATCTTATTATTCATCTAATTAAATTAGACGAGAAGAAAATCGAGTAAAATAGTGAATATTTTGTTAATAGTGAATATAGATATAATGCAATTAAATAAATAATTTTCAGCCGGTCTCATCAGTCATCTCACCAGGTTGGATGCCGATGCCCCCCTCATCCGATCCGTCATGTCTCCGGGATTTACCATTCGATTTCGTTCTGTCAGATTCATTTGGGTAGGAAATTTCTCAGTCATTCATTTCATAGTATGCGAATTTCAGTGGACCGTGGACAACGATGCAATACGAAGTCGCATTTATGCCGATCCAGGAAGGCGATGTGCTCTCAAATAGAGAATTATGAATTAAACTCGCTCTGCGAGTGTCCCAAATTTCATGTCGCTGTTTATCAAGCACAGCTGGAATACTACGAATGCTGTAATATATTTTCTATAAAATATACGCCATTAAATTTATATATAATTATTATAATTACTCCTTATTATCGACGACAAATATTCATGAAATACTCTTTTTTCAATTATTATTATTATTATTATTATTATTATTATTATTATTATTATTATTATTATTATTATTATTATTATTATTATTATTATTATTATTATTATTATTATTATTATTATTATTATTATTATTATTATTATTATTATTATTATTTTCTACAAAATTTGACTATGAATCAGATTTTCTATAAAATAGTATGTAACTTATAAAGAGATCAGAGGTGAAAACAAAATAGTCTTTATAATATTATTATTATTATTATTATTATTAAGATTTTCTCTAAGTCTTTTGGTTTATAAGTGGAAATCTTGCTTAGATTTTGTAGAGATTTTGGTTATAAACAATATGTCATGGGTGCAATGCTACAGTTGGAATGACTGCCCGACATCTTCGATCTCAAGTTTTGATCACTGCCGACAGAAGGAATTGATTATCATGATAATTAATTCATTACATATGAACACAATTTTATGTTTATGTTTCTAATGTAATGTTATAAATGGTACATGGAACAGATTATGTGTAATATAATATAAATGCAAAATGATATTAGTCTAGATTCTAAAATGTAAAAAAGAATTTAATTTAAAATTTTTTTTTGAGTTTTTGAAAATAAAGTTAATATTTCCAAATGGAATATATTTTAAGAATAAATAAATTAATTTGTTTGAATATCCAATTTAAAATCCATAGTTTTATTATATTAGTAAATTAAATAATACAGTTTTAATATATAATTTATTAATATTTAATATTAGATATCACAATTATTTAGTGATAATTGAAACTTTATTTATTTAATATTAAACATTCTTAAAATTATTATTATGATTATTATTATTATTATTATTATTATTATTATTATTATTATTATTTTTATTATTATTATTATTATTATTATCATCATCATCATCATCATCATCATCATTATTATTATTATTATTATAATTATTATTATGTAGATCGGATATTACAGTCAAATTCTCAGCAATGCGAATCATGCGTATCAAACCGGGGGATTTGCTATGACAATAATGACGATTACATGGGGGACGGATGCCTGTGTCCGGAACGTTTTTCTACAACTTCAAATCCTGAGGAAAAAGAATTCAGAGATCAAAGAGCGTTTTGCAATTTCGATCACAGTTAGATTATATATCTCGTTATTGTCGTAGTTGAATTATGCATGTCAATTTGAGCATTAAAACAAAGCTGGCGCCTTTTTTAGATTTTTATAACTGAATGAATTGTTTTAATGAGATAATTTTCGATTGTTTCGTAGTATATCAAACAGAAAAATGGAAAAATTTTTCACAAATATTTTTCATTTGTAATTCTGTGTTTTGTTTTATTGTAATCGAAAACAATTTGAAATTCTGCTCGAATTGAGTGAAATTTTGTATAGAATGAGGGACAAATAATTTTTTGTTGGCTTCTTGAATGGTTTCATATTTTGTTGTTGTTTATAGGTTTCCTTGATTTCCTGGTGAAAAAGTCTCAATAGAAAAATTAATTGAAATATTTTTAGTTTCAGAGTGTCACAGTTGACTTGCCACACAAAACCCTCGACCCAAGGTCATATAAAAATTTTAGTCCCAGAGGGTCACGGTTGACTTGCCACACAAAACCCTCGACCCAAGGTCATATAAAAAATTTTGCACATATATTGCCCTAATATTTTGATAATATATTAAAAAAGAGGAAAAGAATACCTAGTGATAAAGGGCTTTGCAATCAAAAGAACTGGCACTGTTATCAAGACCTAATTGTTTACTGAACTGCGTTCCGGTTCATCTTAAATATCAAAATTTATCTTATACATTATTTTTACAGAAAATTTCCTCTTAGTAAAATAATTTAATTTGATAATGCATTTTCGAAAAACTAATATTGTATTCTGAAAATGCTTTAAATGTTATTTTGTATTATTTAATTATCCATTAACATACTGACCACCAAGCTGACCACCTGCAACTGACCTTTCTCTTCCAAATACTATCGTGATGGTCAACTATGATCGGCGCTGCTATATTTTTTAGAATGATTAATATCATAGACTAAAAATTTTAAATAATGTCAAAAAATCTTTTTTTCTAATAAAATTTGTGTTAATTAAATATTTTTTTATATTTTTAATTAATATTTAATTTTTTGTTAGATTTTTAAAATTATTTAAAATGACTCATAAAAACATAATTTTAAATAATTTGTTATTATACTTTAATTTATATAATTCAAATAAATAACTATGGAAACCAATTCGTACCTTTACTTATTTAAAATATATTTTTATGAGTAATTCTGCTATCGACAAGTTATTATAAAGATTACTTTAATTTATATTTGTGACTTTAATTTATAATAAATTGTTCTAATGAAATATGGTGATTTTAGTATACATATTTGCACTATTGTTATGCGTTCCAATTTTAATTTAAGTAATTAAGGTCTTCTCTTCTTTGTCTTGCCATTGCTAACTTCCAATTCCAGCCTGTTTTATGGGATCTTTACAATTATAAGTAGTCTTTTATAGAATTTGGTATAAGAAATGTTAAATTGGCTTCTATTGGTTTTGTTTAAATGATATCAAAGCGAAGTCTTGGGGAGGCGCATTGTAATAGAAAAGGCTAACGCATTAGCTAATTAAAGTATAAATGTTATCGGCCATGAGACTGTAATAAATGAAAGGGTTCACTCAAGGCTGGTTAACAAATACATAAATTTGTAAATATATGTAAATTTATCATTTAAAGCTGTGACATATTTGTAGTGACGGCCACTTGTGAGAATCAGAAAATGACGGTTTGCTACGTTCCTCATCAGATACCGCCTTATAATAAACTTAAAATTAAACTGCAAACGGGCAAAAGTATGGCGTTTCTTACTAATGTGAACAGCACAGTTCCTTCCGGTTGCCAAATTGTGAAGTCAGATCCAAATCAAAACTATTGCATAACTGTCGACATTGTGAAAAACCCCTGTGGGTTAAGTACATTATTCACAGAGGTATTTTATTCACATAGTCAGGACATTTTTACATTTTCACAGGAGACCGTGACGATTCAAGGACGAGTTCTTGTTATTTTGAACCGGGACCGAACAAATTTCTGGAATAATATCAAAATGGATTTTAACTGTACAAGTCGATTTGATTTTTCAAAGCAAAATCCTAGAAAGTGAGACAGTTGTGAAATTTATATTATAATAATTTTTTAACCTAGACTAAAAGAATCAAATAAATCCTTTAAAGCTCAACCCGTCTCGGTCAATATGAACATATTAGATGGATCTAACAAGACTCGGTTCATTAAAAACTTTCAAAACATATCTTTAGAGGTTGATATAAAGGTTTTTGATGATTGGGGTAAACTTTATTTACTTTCATAATAATGATAAAAATAATAATAATAATAATAATAATAATAATAATAATAATAATAATAATAATAATAATAATAATAATAATAATAATCATAATATTAAAAGTAGAAAACGGTAACAACTCCTTGATAGCTGCTAAGATTAAAACATCAGACAAGTAAATAATAAAACAAGCCTTGCTGCAAAGTAATTATTATATGGATGAAAAAGTTTTCGATTATCAAATAATCCTTTTCAATTTGAAATTAAAATACACGTAAACTCAATGTATCATTAAAAAAATTTAATAACTATTGGGTACGTATTATATGTCAAGCGTTGTTGATAAGGTAGTCGGATACAAAACTTTATGTTCAAAATGCTATGAGTACGAATGTTTTGAAAGCTTTTAAATAGTGAGATTGGTAAATTTGACTTTCTTGTAAAACGTGTGATTGAATGGTGCTTTCTTGAAATTAAGTCATTGCCATGTTTATTTAATTATTTATGTGATAATAATAATAATAATAATAATAATAATAATAATAATAATAATAATAATAATAATAATAATAAATTTACACAGAAAGTGAGCAACATGAAATTGAAACCCGGATCCTTAAAGCGTATTCATGTTCCATGAATACTGATGTGAAACAGAAGAAATTTCTATCAATATTCCTTGTGAATGAAGGGTAAGCAAAGTTTTATTTTAATATAATAGTTTTATTATAAATATAATTAAGTATTCTCAACTTTGAGCCCTTCCGTACCATCGCGTTTAATAATAATTTAGATTTTGAGAATATCTTTCTGGCTATGATGAAAATTAACATATCCGATACCCCCTCCCTATCTTAGGTCTTACCGGCTTGCATATAATATAATTCTTACCTTTGACAGATCCGATTCTTTTTCGATGGTTGAATATTTTATCATTAAAAGCATTTAAGTAAGCATTTATGTAAATGTATTATTTTATGTTTATTCTCATGGTTGTCAAATCTTCTTTTGAAGCATATGAAAGTAAATAATGTTACTCAGCTTTCCTCATCAATTTTTATTACTATCTTTACGTATTTAAGGCCGTTAATAAATGACTTCAAGCACCTAGGGAGAGGGGTCACACATTTGTGACGATGTTTGGTAAAGGGGGTGTTTATAAATGTGACGTCACATCTTAAATTTTGTATTCTTTCAATAGAATTTTATACTAATTTTAGTTTTCCAGGACCTCCCTTTTAATAAATGTTTTCTCAAACGATATTAGAGTGTAGTATTACACTAAAAATATACCAAAATGTCAAAAAGGTTATTTGAAACATGTTCATTTTCAAATATGAAATACGATTTTTTAAGGGGGGGGGGGCCAAAGCTTAGTGACATCAATTATGGACGGTCCTTTAGCACGGTATTTTCTAGGAATTCTACGGCACTTGTAGAGTCATGGTCACAGTTCCGTTACATGCAGAAACTAGTAACTAACTTATCAGTAAAAGATTTAATTTGAATTAGTTACTTGTAAAATTTGGAAATTTAAATTTATTGAGAAAATTACCAACATTTTGTTTCTAAAATATTCATGCACAACCTGCAAGATAATAAGTGAAATAAAGTCTTTTAACACTTTATTTGCCATTGAATTAGTAAAATAAACATAAATATATCGAGTTTCGTGGATTAACGGCATCTATGATAAAAGATTAATTTTAAACCGTAAAATATCACTTGATGTACTAACACAATTTATAAAAACATTTTTCAGTATTTGTCTGCAATAGTAATGCTCTGCATAGCTATAACGATGTCAGCAAAAGTCACGGACGCACATACATCGGTAATGTGCGTATACAGTATAACTTCCAAAAGCAGGGCGCTTCTAATTCGGGCAAACATTATAAGCGGGCACATGAGAAAATTCGTGCTCGGATTATAGAACTTACACTGTACCAATAATGTGTGTACAGCAACTATATGACTCAATAACGTAATAGCAATAATTTTCATGAAAATATGAATTTATGAATTTCTTGTGAATTTATTACAATCTAAAATAAGTTACTAAAATTATAAATTTAAATTTATTATACTATTTTGAAATTATTTCCGTTTTTACTGCATTTTAGGAAAAAAAGTACAAAATAAATTTTTTATTTTATATTTGTCTTTGGCAGGGGCGGCGCAAACTGCTTTGGCGCCCCTATGCAGACCTAAAATATGTGCCCTTTCAAAAACAATACATGTATTATATAATTTTAAAAAAAGTAATTATTAATAACAATTATATTTATAACATTAATCGGAATATAATTTCATCCTAAGTGAAAATAAAGGTTATAAAAACTTAGTATATGTAAAGTTAAACAAAAAATCAATCAAATGTAAAATTTTATTACTAAGTGTTCTATACATTAATTTTATATATAGGCAATATTCCTTAAAGTTTCACTCTACGTGCTTTTGCTGCCGCAAAATCGTTAGTTATTTTATTGTTATCGATGTCTTCACGTCATTCTCAATTGAAATTAAGGCAAGTCCGACTAATCATTTTCAAAATTCGTCTCAACGTTGGAGCCTCATCCTAGTACCTCAATGCGATGCTTAATACGCTTTCCGCTTTGCACCGCCCTGGTCTTTAGCTTATTTTCTCAAAGTTCTATATTAAGTGATATTGTCCCATGAATTAAAAAAATTTAATGCGCACTTAAATTTATGTTATTATTGAACTAATTAATTTTTTTTATATTATAGATGACATTATTCCATGAACCCAGATGTGTATGTAATAGGTACGGTAGGCACTATAATAAAGGATTGGTTGATAGAACACCCGCTATAGTACCTCTGAATTCATTGAAAGTTGGTCAATACGATGATCAAGGAAGGAGACATTTTTTACCTACTTAAACATGACTTATTTTTAAACTCGGCAATTTGATTTGACTGTCACATCAAACTGTTCAACCTTTCGCCATTTCATTATTTCACAACATATTTGGGAATTTTTTTCACCAATTATCCTAACGTCATGCATGACTGACCACAGCTCGAAGGATAATTAAAAAATTACATAATCCCAATATTAAAATTTGCGCACTGGCAAAAAATGTGAGATTCCTTATTGGCCAGTGCCCTTGAGCGGTCATGCGTGATTTTATAATAATTTACGGTTACACAGGAAATGTCTGCTGTTTCTACAGTAACAAATGAAGCATTCTTGAACATACTTCGATTGTATTTGTTTGTTTTTTTACTATTTCTATCAATACAAATTAAAACATCTTCAAAATCACTCAAGTGTTCCTTTGAGATTTTCAATGCTTTACCTATGACGAAAGACTCCGTTGAGATATAGATGACAACCGTCGATGTAATTTGTCCGTTCCTAATTTTGTCTATTAATTTTATCGATATTCCAGTGAGTCTTAGAGATTTCTTTATGAAAAAATGTAATATTTAAAAATAAATTAAATAAATTAAAAGTATTCTTAAATTTTGGAAATCAATCAATAATAATTAAAGTAATTGCCATTTCAAAATGTTTCATTTATTTTCATTAAGATTATAGATCTACTATTTTGTTCCCAAAGCATCAGAAATTTCCGACGCTGGCTATGTTGACTGATAGTTCTGCTGAGAATACACGAAATATATGCAATAAAAATGAAAAATTTGAATTTAACAAAATCAATTACACGACCAGCCAGACTGAGAGCTAATTCCTATTGACAAATCTTTATTATCACAACCGTTCTAATGAAAAATTTGGAAATTATAAAAGAAAACAAAAACCAATTTGCGAGAATGGTGCACCAATTTATTTTTCTAATTACAATTTGTTTGCAGCTTTTGATTAATTAATTAACTTGAACAAAAAGTAAAATGTCATTTATTTTTATATCTCATGCTAAATATAAGAGTTACCGTTTTTGTCAGAACTCCTAGTGTTCAACGTATTTATAATTGATAAAGAATAATTGCTGATAATACGATGAAATATTTATTTTAAAAAAAACTTTAATTAAAGTTAAATAAACAAAAAAATAGGTTAAAATAAATGAATCTTTTATCCCTTTTCCATTGGTCAACTATTTGATAGCATTGAAAATAAATTTATTATTATTATTATTATTATTATTATTATTATTATTATTATTATTATTATTATTATTATTATTATTATTATTATTATTGTTATTATTATTATTGTTATTATTATTATTGATAAAACAAAATCACACAAATTTGGCAATGAACTAAATTAAAGAGAGCACAAATCCAAAATATTTATTCATCTTCAATATATTTTTCGTCAGGTAGTTTTGAACTTTAAACTATTTAGAATAAGCCATTGTTATTTAAACAAATTTTTGCTCAAAATTCCCAAAACATTTTATCAAAAATTAAAAATTTTGCTTTTTAAAAAATCACAAATTCTACAAAATGTTAAAAAAAATTAATTTTTAAAATTTTACAAAACCAAACTTGAACAAAATTTAAATAAAATTTTTACCAAAACTATTTTACTTATAGTTTCATCCTGCATCAAAAAATTGCTTTTAAAAATATCAATCAATTCCAACTGCTTTCGATCACAGTCGACTGATGTCGGTTTTGTAACATTTTAAAAATTAATTTTTTTTTAAATTTTGTAGAATTTGTGATTTGAAAAAAAAGCAAAATTTTTTATTTTTGATAAAATGTTTTGAGATTTTAAAAGCAGAAATTTGTTTAAACAACAAAGGTTTATTCTAAATAGTTTAAAGTTCAAAACTACCTGACGAAGACTGGTTTTCAGTCGAAATATATTGTAACTCAATATATATTTTGGATTGGTGTTCTCTTTAATTATTATTATTATTATTATTATTATTATTATTATTATTATTATTATTATTATTATTATTATTATTATTATTGTTATTATTATTATTATAATTATTATTATCCTTATCATCATCAGATGTCCAGAATTTTCTCATTCATTGCCGTACAATTCAGATGAAATTTTGTCGTTTAAGTTGAAAATCAAACCGAAATACTTGAAAATGTTGCTAAGTTATCAAACAAATTTATTCTTTATAAAATGCAGCTTCTATATATGCAATGAAACCTCGAAGGTACTTTGATACATTTCAGAGGTGTCATTTATTTTAATGCAGCAGAAAACCTGTGAAGACCACAATTTTTACCTATTGGACGAGCATTGTCTGACCTTCCACCCGATCCAGTCATACACATATTTCAGAATTGATGTGCCTCAAGGTTGGCTAATGTCGGTGAATCAATATATGCTTACCCCTTAATATCCCTATTTAGCCTCTCATTCCAATTACCCGGTCAAATCTCATCTGTTGTCTTCAGATTCTCATTTCTTAACAATAGTTATTTTATCAATGATGATTATCGTTTTGGTGACGATTTTCAGCGTCATTGGGTTGCGTTGTTGCAGATGTTTCAAGCGGGTGATGTTTGGCCACCCTACTTATTCGTCGTCCAAACAGTTTATCAGGGTGTCACCAGATAGATATTTCAACATAATAAGCAGCGAATAAAAGTCTTACCAGAATTTTCAAAATCTACAAAAAATTGAATTTCAAAATTCTCATCAATAATTTGATGTGCAGAAATAGATTAAGAATGTGTTAAATCAATATTTGTTGTCATATTATCAATTTTTTATTATTTCGTTTAATTATTATTTATTGATTTTCTTAGAGAAATTATAAATTAAAAATTATTTTGAAAGATTTTTCATTAATAATTTGGTCAACCGAATTTTTTGTTTTAAATTTAAATTGATAATCTTTTTTGTCTGCGTTGCGGGCCTCAGATCTTTTATAGGAAGTTAGACGGAGGCAACAATAGGGAAATTCTTTTTCATTTTGAGGCTGGAGGATTTTTATAAAAATATTTTCATTTTTTGTGAATTTTTCAACTTTTGATAATTAATTGAGCATAAAATTAGCGCAATTTTAATTTTTAACCAATCAAAATTTATAATAATATAAATATATAATAATAATAATAATAATAATAATAATAATAATAATAATAATAATAATAATAATAATAATAATAATAAAAATAATAATAATAATAAAAATAATAATAATAATAATAATAATAATAATAATAATAATAATAATAATAATAATAATAATAATAATAATAATAATAATAATAATAATAATAATAATAATAATAATAATAATAATAATAATAATAATAATAATAATAATAATAATAATAATAATAATAATAATAATAATAATAATAATAATAATAATAATAATATCCTCAGTATACGGACATTTTCAACAATGTCAATTAAGGAAACAGAAAAAGTCACTGAAATCGCCAGCATGATTTTTTGTTGAATTTTTTGTAATATTTGTGGTTTGTTAGTGAATAATTAAAATAATTTTTATATTATAAATCATAATTTATTAATAAATTAATTTACTTAAGAACAAAGTTTAAGGGTTTTTAGGAATAAAAATAATAATTGTTATGTTTTGAATTATTTTTGAAGAGTTATTATTTTTGTTTTGTTAAAAGTTTTAAAAACGATTTAAGAAGATTTATTTCATAATTCATCCTTACCGACAAGAAGAGATTTTTACTTAAGGAAAAGGAAAACTTTTTTATCTGTAAGTTCAATAATTCTGTCCATTTATTATTTCGTGGGCCCCAGACAAAATTCATTAGGAGTCCTTGTAAGTGGCGTTTAGAAATTCCATATCAAAAATATATCAAACGTAGATAGATATTTATTAAAAACTTAAAATCATAAATTAAACAAAAATAAAGTAAAAATTAATTATTTCAAAAAAAGCTAGATGTATATCACGAAATTCAAAAATTAAATTCGACAAAGAAGAGACGAATCAACCAAAATCCAAGATGCATTCAAAAAAAGTTAAAATAAAAATAAAATACAAAACTTGACGAAATAAATTAAAATTATTTAATATTTAAAAATTCTAACAAGGTCATATTTGTTTTATCGCATCAATACAGACAAACAAGGAAACACTAACCAGAAACGGTGTATAAAATAACCCGTTTTTGAAGATTTTTAATCTCACTTTGTTATTGTGAAAGTCTAAGAGATTGGTGAATCCTTGGGATATTCGTGCCTTCACTATCAACACAAGTAAGTGTTTATTTGGTCTCGATAATCTCAGGATTCTGTGTTACATGAAACGTTTATGCTAACCTATATATAATATATGACAATTATATGTATTAGCTTCTGAGTTATTCTTGGAAATACATCGAATCTTTTCTAGCTCACGTCTACTCACAGCAAAACAAGTTATTAACTAAGGAATTTCCGTAAATATTGGAGAAATTCTCATTTTATTCTCTATCTGATTGAAAACCCCAAGTACTATCTACATCAATTTCGATTTTTGTGTTTGTAAGGAAAAATAATTAATGAATATTATATAATTAATTAAATTAACTTATTACGTATTAATATGTCAAAATTGTAGTTTCAAGACCAGCGGTTATTTATGATGGTTGTGTTTGAATGTTGGTATTTTTGTGTGTCTAAAGGTATTCTTTGTTAATAATTACCAAACCAATAAACTCCCTCTTAGATGTTACAAATAAAGAACTAAGTAAGAATGTGTTTGATATTTGTCGCTGGAATAAATATTGTAAGTAAAATAACTAAATCTAATGATTCTGTAAAGTTTTATAGGCATTCACATGAAAATTCGTGTTTAGGATATGAGCAATTCATTTTCTGTATTGTACCACGCTATCCCGTAATGAGGGTCTCGGTTTATCATTGTCAGGGACTCGTAAGATGTTTTGTAATCTTGACGTTCATACTAAATTAATTTTAAACAAAATATGTAAGTACACGGGAATACATTTGTAACTGTTCCCCTCCCCACGGTTGTTTGCGGTATATAAGATGTAGGGTGCTGTTGTCACGGGCGTAAAACGTATGTTTATGTAGTGTGTCTCGTTAGTTCCAAAAATCAATCACTTTAGTAGCCAGAATAATGTAGCCCACAAATGTCTACGCTAATTTTTAAATAGAATAGTACATTTAGTTAATATTACATAGAAATAATATAATTAAATTCCAAGTTGTAATCGTATGTTTTAGTTGATAAAATAAGAGATGAATTCAACTTCAAGTAGAACAAAAGTCTACCTGCAAGCCATTCGACCCATGGTATGTCCAAGTAATTGTAGTCTTGGCAACATTGCTCACTTTTTGCGAACGATTACTAGATCGGGTGCAGTTTCAACGTTACTTAGCAACGGGTGCTGATTGGTAAGCGAAAACATTTACATTTGGTTGTCTGGATAACATCTATATAGTTTAAATTTCAACAACCATAAACTCGCAAACAGTCAATATAATAGTTCTATGCTGTTAATTATAATATTTAATCATTATTGACAATTCTGTAACTGAAAACAGTTTTAACTAGTTTTTCATAATTCAGAGTCTAAATTATTTTTGAAATCCGCAGTGCAGAATTCAAAGTTGATACAAAATTTGATTGGTTGATTGCTATGTAACTTATATTGTAGTTCACAGTGTGTTATTAGCGGCTAATATATACTGCAGAGCCCAGCAGAGTCTCCTATAAAAATTTGTCTCGGCATAGCCAAGGTTGAATGCCATGTTAATTATTTAGAATGTTATTTGAGTAACAATTACAATTCAAAAATATAAAAATAAAAATAAACAAAAAACACTTATAAAAATTAATTATTCGCTAACTTTTACAAACCAACAAAATGTTGAATTAATAACCCGTAATTAATGTTATTCGGTTCTCACGACGGATAACTTAGTTGTCGACGGTATAGAATAAGAGAGTTGACTGGAATCTTTTTTTTGGCTCGACCGTAACTTTGGCGAGAAAGTGGCTTGATGTAGTGTTTGTTGTTTGACTTTGATGACGCTTGTCTGATATTCCAGTAAAAGTTTTTCTTTATTTTTTTTCAGTGATAAAGAATGTTCTTATAACGGGAGAAATTTAGTTCACAGGTGTATTTTGATGTACATTAAGCAGACCTTTTCATGGCAAAATGTTGAGCCTCTTTTCAAAAACTGCCAATGCCCTAATATTCAGATGGGTTCACGAGCTGTCGTAGAAGACATCGTGCTCTTATTTCAATGGTCCCCGTCTCAATTACTTAACTATTTTAAAATTTTTAATATCTAACTGCTTTAAGAATTTTTAATCACCAAAATCAAAATCAAACACAAATAAGATTATTATTCAATTAATAAAATAAATAAAACAATTTCGTATAATATAATTAACATTAGCGTTTGTAAAAGTTTATTATTTTATATTACGGGTTCTCACCATAACCCTTAAAAATCAAGAATTTAGAAGGTATTTTAATATATACTATATTACCTAAATTTATTTCATTTTGCTTGCCTATAATAAAAGTAAGTATCGATTTTTAGATACTTTTTAATTCAACTTTTTCAGGTAACTCAAGATGTTTGAGCGAAACCCAACCTCTCCGATGGCATCTACTACTACTGATGCTTGTGACAAGGTATATTTATTCCTTTTTTCTAATATATATTAACTTTAAATTGCAGGATTCCCAGTTTCACCTCCAAACAGAATTTCATACAGGCGGGAATTTATTTCACTATGGGATATTTTAATATTTTTCTTAAATAAATATTTACAACGGTATTAGTTTATTATTGTTATTTCCAACTCTTTTAGAATTAAAGAAGTTTCTAAATTATTGATAGTAATCATGTATTAATAATGATAATAGTAATATTATAATAATAATATTAACAGTAATAATAATAATAATAATAATAGTAATGTAATAATCATAATAATAATAATGATAATAATATTACAACGATAATAACATTCATGTTCTTGATCTGAAAGTACCTTACGATTCAATAGAAGGCTTTGATAAAGCACGAGAAAGCAACTATGTAAAATACAAAGACCTAGCATTAGAAATTGGAGAAGCATTCAATGAAAAAGCAACAATATCTGCAATAGTGATTGGATGCCTGGGAACATGGGATAAGAAGAATAATGCACCACTTGCAAAGATTGGTTTAACAAAACCTGAAATCCAGTCTCTTGCCAGGATAGCATGCTCAAAAGCAGTAATAGCATGCTACCATATTTTCAGGGAGCATGTATCATACAATAAAAGTTCCTTGAACCTCCCTTTCAGCCTAACGTGAAGAATTTGTTATGATGCAATGCCGATTATATTGGTATTGTAGATTTGTGATCGAGAATAAAGAACAACGAAATCAAATGCTGAGCCACGCTCGCATATATTAGCCGAAAGGCCGCTTTTGTTATTAAAATAAAAAAATAAAAAAAACAACAATAATAATACTGATAATAAAATTAATAATACAATGACAGTAACAATCATTAATAATAATAGTAATAGCAATAATACTAATAATGATAATAATAATAATGATAATAATAATAATGATAATAATAATAATGATAATAATAATAATGATAATAATGAAATTAATAATGCACTGACAACAATAATCACTAGTAATAATAATAATAACAATAACAATATTAATAACATTAACGATAATAATGACTCCGAAGGACCCTAATAAAGATAAATTGGGGTTATAAGAACTATATAGGGCTTAATTATAATATTTGTGGTATTAACACTATTAGGGACGATTATGAAATGATAAAAATAATAATAATACTAATGATAATAGTAATAATAATAATAATAATAATAGTAATAATAATTTTTGCTGGTGTACTGGGTGTAATTAATTTGTTTAAGTCTGTACAAAGCTTATTCAAACTTATCCTCCTCGATCAAGATACCTTCTTTTCCTAGGGTCTATGCTGTCTCACCCAGACGCCCCACAATTTTAATCCTACCACTATATACCCATGAGCAAGCTCATGTTGGTACTGTATATACCAGCTGAAAATTCATGAGCAGGTGAGCTCTATTTCTAGAACTACTCCTCATGATATTTTCACTTTCGGGTTCCTGACTGCTGATGGAAGGTTTTACGTCTCTTTCTATCTATACGCTTGTCCATACTCATCTATTTCTACAATTCCTATATCAATTTGTCATCATTACTGTTTATTTATTAAAATATTTTTCAAAAATTTGGGCAGCGTTCCGCCCTTATTTTATGGAAAATTCCTTGTTTCATACAAACGTTAGCCTATGGTAAATTGAAATGAATGCATTATTATAATGTCATTATTTTAGTCCACCAACTCATATTTGCTTTCCTATGGTCACCACAGTTACCACTATTCGTAAATCTCTATATTATCATCTCACAGATCTATGCCAAATGTATCATTTTATTTTAATTTTCCCCCACGATGATTATCAAACAATGTATGTGATTTAACCCTACTTTATACTTTCGTTGACCTAAATTTCTTTCACTAGTCGTACCCTTGATAATAAAATAATCAGCATGAATTAAATTAAAAATTCTATTTTCCTACTTAAACATTTACACAAATGTTATCCCCTTAATTATGGCGATCTTCCCGTAGTTTATCCTCTTACCGCTCCGACCAACATCGCAATGGCCGCCACGGTGAATTAAGGCGGAGTCCTACCCCGCGATCAGTGTAACGAGACATGACCGGACTAGGCAGACACCGAAGGGTGGATAGCGACAAGGCAGCACATCAACATTCCACAAAACTAACTGTGGAAATTGAATACTGCCCTATCACTTTCCACAAACTAATGTATATAAAATGAATATAAATAAGTTATGGGGAACCTGCCGAGCGATGCCTAAAGACATCGCGGCCATCCAGAATAAGTTAAATTAAATAAAACATTAACTTAGAAAAATATATTTCTACAAAAAAACAATACTTACAATCGACAAGTTTGTCAGTCAAGCATCCAAATTTGAAAAATTGTCATACTTCGGCATAAAGATTGACTAAACAATTGTATAAAACAAATTGTCTCAACAACTGTCTAAAAATTGTCTAACAAAAATTGTCTACCAATGTCTAAAAATTATGAAAATGACTGCTGTATATATAGTGTTTTCATGCCTGGGTGCGACCAATCAGAGAATTTTGAGCCTTTTTTGGCCATTTTTCGGGGGGTTTTATTGGTTTTATTTTATTTTAAATATTTTATTTTTCTCCCTATTTTTCTCTATTTTTTGATATTATTTTCTCAAGTATTTCGTAAATTTTCATTTATTATTATTTTTTTTAATTTAACCATTCTCTTTGATTGTTTCTCTTTTTATTCTTTGATATTTAAATTTTTGGTAGCCGCTTCCGCCTATGTATTTTCTAAACCTTCTTTTGCAAGGTTTTGGCGGTTTTATATTTTGGTTTTGTGTTTCTTTCTGCATCTGTAGGCTTTTTAATGATATTAATTAATATTTGTTTTATTTAATTTTGTTATGTTTTTATTTTGTTTTATTTAATGTTTTATTTTATTTTATTTTTTTTAATTTTTTTTTTCAAAAGTTGTTTTTAGTCTTAAAACGGTCTTTCGGTTAAAATATGCGAGAGGGGCTCAGCATCTGGTTCTATTGGTTTTTAAACACATACACAAGTCTGCAACGCTGATGCAATTACCAGCATTGCTGCTAAACAAATATTCAGGTCAGGCTAAATGGAAGGGTCATGGCACTTACATTATAAGAGACATGTTCCCTGTAAATGTGATAACATACGATCATTGCCTTTGGGCATGCTATCCGGGCAAGCCTTAGTCAATCCAATCTTTGCAAGTGCGGTGTTGTTTTTCTTATCCCAGGTTCCAAGGCATCCAATCACTATAGCAGATACAGTTGATTTCTCATTGAACGCCTGTCCAATTTCTATGGCTAGATCCTTGTATTTTACATAGTTACCTTCTCGCGCTTTATCAAAGCCTTCTTCTGAGTCATACGGTACTTTCAGGTCCATAACATGTATATCTTTGTTCCTTTTTGATCTGATTGTCATGTCAGGTTTCAGCTTTGTTGGAATTGAGAGGTATTTGGGTGACTTATCCACATCAATCTCAAATCCAATTTTCTCTAAGAAGGCAACTATGCTTATTAATACATTTTCATGCTTAATTTTTCTAGCATTAGGTTTTGCAGGGCAGTGATTGAACACATGGGCCTGAGTCTCTTCATCTAAGTGACACAGTCTGCACTTTGTGCCAATGTTGTTTTTAAGACGATAAGGATTATAATTAAGATTGAGAAGGTTGTTTCTGGCGCGTATCAAGAAGCTATACTGTGCATCATTAAGAATGTCACTAGTAATGAGATACTTAGCCGTGGTGCTATCACCTATTGCAGTCGTAATGCGTCCTTGCACGTGCATTTGACACCATTGCTCAGCATCGTAAAGACCCACGAAGTCGTGAAGTTCTTTAGAAAGAGTATTTAAGTTTTGAAAGTTTATGTAAGAGATGCGTTTTTTGTAGGACATTTCAAGTGAAAATTTGTCATCTACAAAGCTGAGTTTAACGCATATGCAAAATTTTCTTTTAAGAGCAAGTGCTGACTTCTGGAATTTTTTGAAGAAGGAAGTGTTTGGAAAATGCTTGTTTAATTCACTATTAATCCATTTAATTCCTGTTTCAAAATCTTTCCCCCCTCTAGCAACAGCAAGTTCAGTTATAAGCATATTCCTGAAGTTAATGTTGGACGTGTGAAAAAGTTTTGTAATTCAAGTGATACTCTGTATCAAGTATCCATCAAAAGTCGAAGTCATTCCAAGTCCTCCAAGTTTGCAATGTGTGTACGGGAAGAAGTTGTTAATTGCTTGAAACTTATCACCAATCATGGTCATAAGGAGTCTTTTGATTTTTTGATCAAAACCAAGCTGCATTTCACAACTTTGTGTAACTCGTTTACGGTCGCAGTCAAGAATCCTATGATTAATCACGCAATTTTGAAGTGAGAAAATAAGCTTGGAGTGGATAAATGTCTTATAGGCATTAAGGTTTTGTGCCGGATGTAAGTATGATTTGAACAAAGAGCTGGTGAGTGCAAGTGCAGATTCCAGACGTCCATCGATATTCTGATTTTGTTTATAAGGGAAGTCTACTCCAAGACACTTGTATCTATTTTCATCTGATATCGTGGACACCTCTTCATTGTAAAGGTAAAGTTTAAAGATTTCTGAGTTAATGTTGTTGATGGATAAGTATCCAGATTTAGATGGCTTAAATTTAAGATTCGCATAGGTTGCTAGCTTTACTGTTTCTTGTAAAGCTTTCTCAATCTTTTGAAATGAGTCTGATAAGAGTAATATGTCATCAGCATAAGCCAAGATGTTTAAGTTATGAAGAAAGAAGGGACAATTGGTAAGTATTGTCTTAAGAATATAGTCGATAGAGAGGCAAAAAAGGGTTATAGAAAGAGGACAGCCTTGTTTGACTCCTTTTGTCATGGGGACAGGTTTAGATAACATCCCGTGACAATCAAAAAAGGTTTTTACATCACTATAGAGTTCTTTGATTAAAGATATAGTTTCCTTTTTCAATCCCATGTTGGTTAGTGTATGCCAGATATGCCAATATCAAGCCAGACAATATGAAGTTCATTTTTACTTCTTTTTGCTTGATCGATTGCAAGGTGCAAGGTAGCATTATGTTCTACACATCCATCTGGTATACCTATAGCTTTTTGGTTCTGGCTCATGAGGTTACCCTTCTTTATCCATTGAAAAAGACGGTCGTTAAACAAAGTTGTAAAGAATCGATAGGCGGTATCCATAATTGCCAGTGGTCTCCATGAGTTAGTTTTGAAGATCTCTTCAGATTTTCCTGGTTTCAGAATCAATACTGTTCTAAAGAGCTTCCATCTTTTAGGGCATATACCGTTTCGAAGTATGTTATTGCAAATTGAGGTTAAGAGTCCATGTTTAGGGGAGATGTTTTTCCAATTTCCGATCGTAACAAGGTCCATTCCAGGTGCCGTGTTATCTAAGGATTTCTTTATCATTGCCATATTTTCACAGTCAGTAGCTTGATTCGTATCAGCATCACTACTGAATGGTAGGATTAAGTTGGCAGTGTTTGATGTTGGACATTCCGTGTTTGCAAAGGTTTGAAGGAATTTATCCATTGGGGGTCTATGATCAATGTCATCGTTTTCCCAAATCTTTTTGACTTCATTCTTTTGGTTGATTTGGAATCTCATTCTTTTTACGCAAAGAAGCTCCGCAGATTTCTTAATATTTAGATGTATTAAGTCAGTTTTTTGTCGGGTTTCCTTGAAGTATTTATTAGGGTTGAGTCTTCCATTTATTCTCTCGACCTCGCACAATACCTCTTCACATGTAATTGCATCAAGATCCAATTGATATATCAGATCGCTGATGAAGATGCGATATTTTCGCGCATCATTATCAGAGAACTTTGAGCAATTATACTTTTGTATGATAGGTTTCATTGTTTCTTTCATGTGTGCGATATCCGGGATACTAATTGGTAAGTTATTCATTAAAAACTTTATAAAGTGACATACGTAGAATGGAGAAAGTTTTGCTTCATGACATATAGGATAGTCAATGTTAGCGAGGGGATATTAATATCACCGAAGATATTCTGGATGTTGAGGATAGTTTTAAGAATATCAGTTGCCAATTCAAAGTGCTTGCGGTACGTGCTTATGTTACAGCAGCCATATTGATAATTTCCAAACCTCATTAATTATTTTGTTTTAATTTACACATTTTTGTTTAAATTATGGCTTATAGCCCAACATTTTTATGAAATTTAAGGTAACTAATAAAGATTGGTATGAAATTTGGGGAAAGTGGGTGTAATTTATACAGCTCGTATGGCGACCCCCGTTTCAAAAATAAATATAAAATTTTCAACTTTAACATTTATTTCGGTCATTTGGGGTAATAATATCAAAAATTGATAACAATAACAATAATAATAATATAAAAATCTGAATATGTGTCTGAACGAATGGGTATTCTAAGTCTTACTTTGAGCTGATTTTTATCAAATATGGCTGTTTGTGGTCAGTCATGAGGTACTAATTCAAAATGTCTGCTAAAAATCACAATTATTCGATTATTTCTTTGACTAAAATTTATGTAAGCTAGTAAATTGTTTCGGTTTGTCGTTCATCCTACAGTCGGTTATTGGTTTATTTTCGTCTATATGAACTTCCTTATATGTCTATCATTGTCGTATTGTTAGCCTTTATATTTAAACCTTTCCCAGGACCTCAATACTACTCTTTCGAGGGTTGGGCGATAGGATTTAGAAAGGAAGAATACTGAGCGGTTCCAGCTACTGCATTCACCACGGGTTCACCGCTTGCCACCGGTTCGATCCAGGGTAACAAAATTTAATTTTAGTCACTTGCATGCGTGTGGGTTATGGTGTGTGAAAAATTGACTTTTTGATGGAACTTTCAGTTTAAACTTCGTGATGGAGGTTCGATAATAAGATTTAAAAAAATTATTTCAAATATAAAATGATAGACATTTTAGTCAAAATTTATTTTCAAACAAAAAAAATAGTATTTCATGGTCAAATAACAAAACCCTATATATATTATAATAAAAAAATTTTTCAAATAATAATGAACCAAAATGACAACATGATAAATACAAAAAAAAATAATTACTTTGATTCCTTTAAAAAATTTTAAAATCAAATCGTTAAAAATTTTGATTCAATAAATAAACTGGTGTTAGTTTATAGTGAGTAATAATAGAGATTAACAAAAAGTTAAAAGAGTACCAAAAAAAATGAGTGACAGAGTAAAAATTGTGATTTTTGCTCAACCACCATCGCCTTATATATCACGATTGTTCGTGTGTGTGTTTTGATCCGGTAAAACAAGGAATTTTACAGAATATTCCAAAATTATAATTTTTTAATAACTTTTGATTTATTATTAAATTTTTACATTTTTTGTACAAAAATTTTATTTAATTTTTATTTATTTTATTTTTCTTTACATTTTCCATTTTTCTTTCTAAATTTAAGTTTTCCGCTCAAAAACACAGGCATTATCGTGCTGGTCAAACAAATATGGGCTTAATCAATTTTGCCCAACAAATCCAAGAGTTGACTTCTACAAAGACCTTTACCTTGCAACTTTACATTCAGTTCATTAAATCTGTCAAAAATGTCAACTTTAAATGCAAAAGTTCTGAATTTTATATCTAAAGTGCCAACAAAACTGTTATATCTTTCACTTTCCGAAAACCACTATTTCATCCTTCAAAACTTTCCCAAGACTTCGCCATTTTCTGTATTTATTTTGAGGAATTCGAGGAAATCTTTCATATATGCGCGGCTGCCTGTCGGGGAATAAGTTTTTGTGTACTGCGTTTGGTGCATTTAATTGCGAGGCCTTCCTTTCTGCCAATATTTATGACAGAGATAAAAATTTTAATTTACTTCATGACTGATATTTGTCAGAACCGCAATTATATTATTCTTCCTTTTCTCACGAATACAAATATATTATTAGATCCCTTGTGGAATTTGAACAATGTCGCCATTACAAAAAGATTTAACATTTATTCAATTCAATTCATATACAATGAACATGTGACTCAGCAATAAGCAATTTCAAAAATATATATATAATGAGATATAAAGTGAAACTATTATAAAATAAAGAAAAGATCAATGAAAAGAAATTGTCTGTTATTCTACATGCCAGAAGAGAAATCGAAAACAAATCAATGAGCATAAGTCAATAATTGCTATTAATTAATTTCTATTAATAATCATTAAAAAAATCAATTGAAATTTATTATTGGTATTTATTAATTAAAAAACCTCGTTATTACATTGGTTAATAAATTGCTGCAACTCAATTACAGAATTACTATTGGAGGATTTCTGACAGAGTTCACAGACTTATCGATAATCGATTCGATGACTCATCGTCAGCTTCTTGCCCTGCAACCAATAAAAATGCGTGAAATTATTCCACAAATCACTTACTTTCAATAATCAGTAATATATCTGCAGCATAATATTTTGTATTTCAATAAAACAGTAAAATAAACAAATTTTCAAACAATAATTAATTAATTTCTTATTGACATTATTCTGGATTCGGACATTTTTCAACTGATAGACACGGAGAAATAGTCATCATTTCTCATTGCGATTCAAACGCGCATACAACACAATCACACACGTAAAAGGAGATCCTCTCTATGCGGCAGAGAGAACGAATGCAAAACGCAAACTAACCGCATTTGAGTGGGCAGTTTTATAAAACAGTAAATAAATGTTAATCGATAATTCAATTGGTAATCGTTCTACACTCATTGACTCGGCTTTGAAGTCCATATTAAGCAGCTTGAATCCCATGATCCAGTAGCGATTCCAACTCCATTTGGACTGACAGATACGCAGCTGACTCGGCCGTCATGAGCTGACATGATACCTACGCGTTCCTCCCGCAGCACATCCCACACATGACAGTTGTAATCATCGTAACCGGCGATTAATAGCCGGCCGGACTTGCTGAGACTAACACTAGTACTGCCGCAAGTAATGTAGTCATCAGTGTAGACAGCAATCGACTGATCAGCTCTTGAGTCCCACAATCGGCAGGTTCCATCATCTGACGATGTAACAAATCCATAGTTGTCTTTCGGGAAAAATTCCACCCCATTCACATCTTCAGTGTGACCTTCGAATATCTGGACGCATCTTTGACTTCTGATGTCCCAAATTCGACAGGATTTGTCCGATGAAACTGACACGAACATGTCTGACCTCGATGATGAGAGAGCAATAGCGGTCACGTCATTTTGATGGCCGACAAATTGCGCTACAGCTTTACCGCCAGAGGAAATGTCCCATAGAATACAGTTTTTATCACCAGATGAGGAAATAATCGACGAATCGTTGATGAATTTGCAATTGGAAATATATCCTTTATGATCTTTCAATTCAATAGATGGCTTCATTAAGCTGTCAATATTTGCTATATTGAAAACAGAAATCACATTATCCAAGCCACCACTGCAAACCAGTTTCATGTTTGGAGAAATTCCACAGCCAATAACCCAGGGAATCTCCAATGGAATCATGTGGATTTTATTTGCAGTATGAGTATCCCAAATAAACAGTTTTCCATCTTGAGATGCCGACACCAACAGCTGACTATCTTGAGCCCAGCAAATTCCAGTAATTTTCGATAAATGTCCATGTAACTGTTTGCGAACTTTGAATTTTATCCTACCCAACTCTTTCACGTGTTCAGTCATTTTAAAATAATCCGTGTCCTGCATTGCCTGACGAGCTATATCCAACTGCTCTTTGATTTTCTCGATTTCCAGAGTCAACTTTTTCTCTTCAACTGAAATCTCTTCTTCAGCATTAACGTGATTAGATGAGGTTTCCATTTGAAAATCAACAAAAATTTACTAATTTCAATGTCAAAATAGATAATATTGACCGAAAACCGATTGAAATAAAATGTAAAAAATCAATTTATTGGCACATATTTAATACACAGAGAGATTCTCTTCTTTATACCACATTGAAGTTATTAAGCACGTATGAAATGTAATTCATAATATTAATCGATTGGCATGCGAACTGCCACACACACACACAGGCATGCACACAATCACTCTCTTTGTCGATTAGAATTTTGTCGATTAAATTTCTTCAATAGCATGTGAGAATGAATTATCAAATCGACCAATCGAATTCATTCGGATGGCAGAAATATATTCTCTATGCTGCCTATGCATACAGTGGATATATAAAAATAAAACAATGAAATATAGTATTCCAAAACTGTAGACATGCCGGATAATAATGCGAGTAACGACCTGAGAATATCAAGCTGTTGATTTCATAATCAGTTTGAGTTGACGTTAGTATTTTTTTATTTTTTTTTTATTTCGAATAAATTTTTGAAATAAATTATTTCTCATAGACATTTGACTGGAGTTGTCCGTGTTGCGAGGTGAAATATGCGTTTGCATGCGTGGCTGTGTGTAAACAAATGATAGTAGGCGAGACCTACGGAGGAACGGCAACGATTGAACGGTATTTGTACAATGTTGTTTACATTGGCGAGATCACATGTGCTTGGGTGTGTGGATGTGCGTGTGTTGTACTCAGTTATGCTGCTGGCAGTTAGTTGGAATTTACGGCAAGTCTAATATTTTCAGAATTAGATTTCCAGACGTTACCTCAGCACGCGCCTTACGTAATCAGTCTGACGAGTAGCTGGTGTGCAGATTTGAAATGAAATTTAGGCATGGCAGACATCAATGTGTGTGTGTGTGTGTGTGTCAGACAAACTCTAAATCCCCCAGAATATTTTTCATCTGATTTTAATTGAAAATTTTTAGAGTAAATTAATTAAAAACGGCAGCAGATTTAGGAATGGAACTTCTACGAAACTATAACTTTCAGACATTTCTGTACATAAATAATAGTTCAGGACGATAATTCGCAGAAATTTGTCTAATAAGGTAAGAAGTTATTATTATTATTATTATTTTTATTATTATTATTATTATATTACTTATATTTTTTCAAACAAAGTTTATAATAAACCAATGAAAAAATTTTTTCATCCGTTTAATCTATAATTTGCAAAAAGGGATTATCTTATTATTTACTTGTTCGGAAATTTTTAATTTTCGCTGCTTCCAAGAAATACAGTTTTGTATTATTATTATTATTATTATTATTATTATTATTATTATTATTATTATTATTTATTATTATTATTTTATTATTATTTTATTCTACCGATCGAATAACAATGGTAGTGGATTATCCCAAAGTCCATAAGGTTTATGAGCTTTTAGGGCCTAAGGAAATATATTTTATATATATATATATATATATATATATATATATATATATATATATATATATTATATATATATATATATATATATATATATATATATATGTCGTGAAATCGTGTTTAGTTTGTTCTCTATTGCTTTTTTGGAGGCAACACGAACCTTTATGGGAGCCAATTATTCTTTTGAATTTAGAAAGAGCCGTAATATTGTTCCTTAAGTAACACAACTTAGATTTCGTGATGAAAAGTGAGATACTGTCAAGTCAGTATATGTCGGCTTTATTCAACGCATTTTCATAGACTGATGGACAAAACACTGAATGTGGAGTATTTGTAGAGTTGCAGCACTAAACAGCTGAAAATGGATTTGATTAAAATCAAAAAAGGTTTCTATGAAAATCATCTGAATATATTTGTGGACATTGTGGCCATTTCTGCCAATGTTGTAATGATAATTGTCTACGGATATTCATAGAAAAGAATACATTTTCAGTCTTTCTTTGACCGCAATAGAATAAACAAGGGAAAACACTGGAGAACTGGAAGCTATCAAGTCTAGATCTTATGATTCTCGATTGTGTAAAATATAAATGCGCGAGTAAGCAAATGGGAAACACATTTGTCCACATGAAACTCAACCTCAAAGACCTGTTAGCTCTGAATGTAGAATTTCCAAATGTATGAAAATGGCAGAACGAATTCTAGGTTTAATCCTATGTTAATGAAATAGGGAGTAGAAAGCCAATAAAATTCTTGAAATCCTTGTAAAAGTTTCCCTCGAGTCACTTTAGTATCATGAATCTCTGTGATAAAAATATTTAATTTTAGAATCCAAGACCTTTACGCAAATGTAGACGCGGTCCTGATAACAGCTTGTGAAAATCCCAGCCTAAAATTAGCTTTGGGAAAACCCCCCATTCGCCCATGGACCAAAACCATTAACCTGAACCCTCTTGAAATTTTCATGGAATTATCTTTAGATCTTCATTAGGTCGCCGTGAAATTCTGCATTGCAAACTGATATTGGACTTAAATGTTATTACTTATCCAGTAGAGGGATATGAGGACTATGCCCCGTGGATATTTGGCTTGAAAATTGCCCCGTGGATATTTGGCTTGAAAAAATCCCGAGACCCCCCCCTAAAAAAAAAATTTTAGGGGGGGGAGGGGGTGTTAAATTTTAATTATTTGTTTTAATGAATGAAAAAAAAAAAAATTTTTTTTTTAAATTATTTGTTTTAATGAATGAAAAAAAAATTTTTTTTTTTAATTATTTGTTTTAATGATCAAATTTAAAATTTTTAAAAAATTTTAATTCATGATAAAAAACTGTAAGTATTTTTTATCGATTTAAAAGCCTAAAAAATAAAAATTGGCTTAAATCGCCTATGATTGATTGTACTGATGATTATTTTCGAATAAAATTGGTTCAAACCCGAGAACCTAAAAATATTATATAAAAGCCTAAGTATTTTTTCATTATCCATCAAAAATGGCTCAATTCGCCTGTCAACTAAAAAGCCTAAATATATTTGCTCGAATAAAAATCATTATTATTTTTATTTACTTTAATTATTTGTTTAAGTCAATAATATTATTTATTTATATTTTAATTATATTAAATTTAATTATTTGTTTAAGTCAATAATAATATTTATTTATATTTTAATTATATTATTATTTAATTATTTGTTTAAGTCAATAATATTATTAATTTATATTTTAATTAAATTATTATTAAATTTAATTGTTTGTTTTAATCAAGTCAATAATTTATTTTTTAAATAATATATTTTTAAATTAAATTGTTTGTTTTAATGAAGTGAATTAAATAATTATTTTTTATTTTCATTTTATTATATATTATAATTATTATTTTATATCAATATTATTATTTTATTATTATTAACATTTTATTTGTTTTAATGAATGAAAAAAAAAAAAAAAACAACTTTTAATCCATACAAATATTTTTATTGACAAGATTAAAAAAGATTAATTTTTATTTCAAATCAAAAATATCCGAGTAATATGTTTTACGCATTTCGGCCAACAATATATGGATTGTTTGGTCACGTTTGAAATCGTGGCAACATGGACATCCATCTGAACATGATACTCTCATATTATCTTTACAAACAATGCAATTTGCAACACATCGGTCACCAGATCCCTGAACGTTGTCATAGTGAATCTCGAGAAGTTCTTCAATGTTAATCCCTGTGAAATGGTAAATTTTTGTTGCGAGAAACTCTGGTGCGCAATAATCCAACGTATTTTTAATTCTTGGATAAAGTTCCTGGATTTTCTTTAAAATTACTTCAAAGAGATAAACTAAATAATAAAATAAAATACATATTTAAAAATACATGATTTACTTTTTGACATTTTTTAATACTTAATAAATTAAACAAATTCAAACAAAATATTTATTAATTTATTAACATATTTATTTCTGATTTAATATTTTCCACATAATCATTATAATCCAAGGATTTTATTCCTAGTATTACTACTTTCCCACTTGAAAATATATTGACACATGATGGATTATATTTTTGAAGACGTAATGCTGGAAATATTTCTGGTTCAAATACACAATTCACCTTTCTTTGTAATTCATATAGATTTATAAATTTCCCAATATCGATTGTTACAGTGATTGATTGAATTTGTAAATCATGTATATTATATTTCAAATCCCCAGTTTTTAGAGGTTGCTTACATCCCATTACTCGACATTTCCCCGATCTGAAAAATATTATCGGATACTTACCTGATCGATCTACAACTTGTTGTGGTTTCCCAAATGGGAATTTCATATCAGGTATAGAATATCTTCCTTTATAATTTATATTACTCAACATTTTCAAATAATTTTAATTCAAGTAATTCTAAAAATTAAAACAAATATAAACAATTAAATAAATAATTATTAATAAAATGGAATTAAGAAATGATGCTGTATATCAAGTAGTTGGACCAAGTGGTTGTGGAAAGACTTTATTTGTATGCAATTTATTACAATCGAAC
The DNA here is from genome assembly GCA_022537955.1 of Schmidtea mediterranea. Taxonomy (NCBI): domain Eukaryota; kingdom Metazoa; phylum Platyhelminthes; order Tricladida; family Dugesiidae; genus Schmidtea; species Schmidtea mediterranea. The sequence goes on from CM039679.1 coordinate 321,432,306, forward strand.
TTGTTTAAATCAAAATTCAACAAAATATATTGGCATAGAGGAGCTGACGAAGAACATGGACTTACTCAAAATCAATTCTGTAAATTGAAAATGACAATAATTAAAGGGTTTGATAAAAATTGGTCATCTAGATTACATCAAGGCGATGTTATTATTATCGATGATCTATACCAGGAAGCTAATAAAGAAAAGGATTTTAATAATTTATTTACAAAAATTGCTCGACATATTGGAGTTACTGTTATTTTCATTACTCAAAACTTGTTTCATCAAGGGGGCAGTCATAGAACTCGTAATTTAAATGTCCAATACTTGGTTATTTTCAAAAACCCTAGAGATGCAACCATTATAGATTTTCTTGCTAGACAAGCTTATCCCAATGATAGAAAATTTTTAATTGATTCGTTTCAAGATGCAACAAAGGTTCCCCACGGATATTTGTTCTTTGACTTTACACAACAATGTCCTGATGAATTACGTATTAGAACTGACATTTTCAATGAGAAAGGTGTTACGATTTATAAACAAAATTGAAATCTGAAAATAATTACTTGAAATGACGTTTAAAAAAGTTATTGTTCAACGTGAAAAATCCACAAAGAAAAAAGTTACAAAGAAAAGGGTTACTAAACGTAAAATAATAAAAACGAGTAAGAAGATTGTTAAAGATAAAAAGTGGATTAAAATATAAACAAAACAACTAGATGAAAAATGTATTTAATATGAAAGTTGAACGTAGTCTACCATACTTTAATGCCTTGATGAAGGCTCCTAATAACAAAAGAATGAATATTTTACAGAATTTTCCTTCATTTGTTATAGATGATCTAGTTGAAGTTATTGTTAATGTAGTTCGTGGTAATGTAAACATTACTAAAGTTAAAAAACTTGTATTACAAAAGCATAAAAGATCGCTTTTATCTTTAGTAAACACTAAGAATCGACGTCTGATGCGAAAAATAATATATAAACAAAATGGTGGATTTTTGGGGGCATTAATTCCAATAGTATTATCTACAATAAGCGCAATTTCATCATTAACTTCTTAATGGGTACCAAGAATTCATTACCGGATAAACATAATTTAGATTTAAATATTTTGACAACTTGTTGTAATAATGAAGGAAACATTAACCAAAAATCGAAACACGGTGAAAAAGCTCGAAAAAGTATGGACAGACCCAAAACATCCCGCTGGTTTTGGTGGTGTAAGGAAACTGGCAAAGGAAGTAGTTAATTCAAAGAAAGAAACTCAGAATTGGTTATCTGGGCAAATGGCGTACAGTTTAAATAAACCAATGTTGAAGAAATTCAAAACCCGTAGTTATAAAACAATGGGAGTTGATGATTTATGGCAAATGGATTTGATGGAAATGATACCATTCTCTAAAATTAATAAGGGATACAAATATATTTTGACATGTGTTGATATATTTAGTCGATTCGCTCGTGCTATTCCAACAAAAACCAAATCGGCCAATGAAATGGCTGAAGCAATCAAGGAATTATTTATTGATGGCAAACCTCGTAATTTACAAACTGATTTGGGTATGTAATTAAATAAATAAATTAAATTAAATTTATTCTTTAGGTAAAGAGTTTTATAATAGTAAAGTTAGAGAAATTATCAAAGGAATAAATCATTACTCTGTATTTTCTCAATTTAAAGCTGCCCACGTGGAAAGATTTAATCGAACTCTAAGAGATCGCTTGAAAAAATATTTCGTATATAAAGGAAATAAAACCTGGATAAATGTTTTACAGAAAGCAATTTATAGCTACAATTATTCGCCACATAAGGGTTTAAATGGAATGCGACCAATTGATGTTTATTCAACGAATAATATGGATAATTGGATATCACAACAATCTGATTCTATCATTAAAAAGCCTAAATATAAAGTGGGTAATCACGTTAGAATAAGTAAAATCAGTGCTTCTCCATTCATCAAGAATTTCGACAACAATTGGAGTGATGAAGTATTTCAAATCTCAGAAATTGATATGAATCAGAATCCAGTAATGTACTTTATCAAAGATGATGAAAACAATCAAGTTAGTGGAAAATTCTACGAACAGGAACTCCAAGTTATAGAAACCCCTACTGTATTCAGAATTCAAAAGATATTAAAAACCAAGAATGTTGGTAAATATAAACAATACTATGTTAAATGGCATGGATATGAAACTCCAACTTGGATATCTGAAAATCAATTAATTAAATAAATATTATGAAAGAAAACCAGTTTTATATGATTTTACCTAGTAATAGTTGTCCTCTTATTTTTCCTAATAATGAAGCTAGTAATTTTAATGTCGAATTTCAAAATCCTATTTACTTGGATGGTGAGTGGGAAGTTGCTTTGATTGATTTTACTTTTGTGTATAAAACATTTCCGTTTTATAGTAATTCTTACCTAAGTTATGAAACGATGAAGAGTGGTACTGAAGTAAAATATTTGAAAATAAATAATCAAAATGAAACTTATGAATTAATAAATTCTAAACATACCCCTGATGTCGATGTTTTTATTGAAAAATATGAGAACTTGGTTATTGTCTGTCCACATGTTCCATTTAAAGTAACATTCCCTGACATTCAACATGCGTTTAGTTTTGGATTAAAATCTATATCCGTCATTAATGAAGATGATCATTGTCGATTAAAATTACCAAAATTTACAGATGATGGTGTTATGGAACAATTCGGGATAATTATAAGTTATGAAGAAAAAACAATATTTGAAAAATATTTTGAAGATAATTTACTCATAAACACATTATCTGAATTACAAGGACATTTAATGTCATTTATTCCGTCTCCGTTTAAAGAACTAAAAATTGAAAACAATGAATTGGTTAAAATAAAACTTGCAGATAACATTTCAAAGATATATTTTGACAACAATTTAATCAAAACCTTAGGATTAAATAAACAAACTTTTAGTGAAAAAGACATCGTTGGTAATAAAGTTCCAAGATTATTACATCATCATCAACAAATGTTCATTTATTCGAATATTATTGAACCAATAACTGTTGGAGATGTTAGAGTTCCTCTATTAAAATCTATTTGGGTTAAAAACTATGAACAAGGGGAAATTGTACAATTAGAAATGAAGAATCCAATGTATTTACCAATTTCAACTTCAACTATAAACAACATTGAAATTAATATTCGCGATGATAGTGGAAAATTAATTAAATTTAGTAAAGATACCAAAACACATTTATCAATACATTTTAGAAAAATAAATGAATAAAGAATTTTACATAAATCTACCGAGTAATAGTTGTCTTCTTACTCATCCAAATAATAAAGCTGATAAATTTAATGTTGAATTTCAAAATCCTATTTACTTGGAAGGTGAATGGCAAGTTGCTCTGACCGATTTCACTTTTGTATACAATAATTTTCCATTTTATAACAACTCAAATATTAAATATAGTAAGAGTACATTACATACAAGTTATGAATATTTTTACTATAACTATGCAAATAATGAATATACAATTAGTCACGACTCTATATTTTATCTAGTATACATTGATGGAAATACTTTAAATATTAATTGTAAATATTTTCCATTTAAAATTTCATTTGATAGTATTGCAGAAGCTCAAAAATTAGGATTTAATAAAAAAGAAATAAATTTTATTGAAAACTTGAATCAAATTAAAATTCCTTCAAATAATCGTAAAATAAAGTTTGACACAATTCGATTAACTATAAATTATTTTTACGATGTCGAGTATACAGATAAATTTGAAGAAAATTTAATCATTACTAATTTATCACAAATAAATGATCAATTAATGACTTTTTATCCGCATCCATTTAAATCTTGCGAAATTGAACAAGGAAGATTAGTCAAAATTGAATTGGAAGATGATGTCAGTAAAGTTAAATTTAGTAAATTTTTGGCTCAAAGTTTGGGATTAAGTGAAGAATCATATTCAGAAAAAGTTATTGTTGGATTACGTTTACCAGAAATTTTGCAAAGTAATCAACAAATGATGATCTATACAAATATCATTGAACCTATTCTTGTTGGTGATGTTTTGATACCTCTATTGAAATGTGTATGGGTTGAAAAACATAAAAAGGATGATCTAGTTCAAATTATAGAGAAAAACCCAATGTATTTGTCTGTATCATCAACATATATAAACAATATAGAAATCAATATTCGTGACGATAGTGGAAAATATATATTTGGTAAAGAAGATAAAACTTTTCTTACATTACATTTTCGTAAAATAAATGAGTAATCCTGACATTGTAAATTTTTATAGTAGTACTCAATCTGGTGGAGAATTACCATATTTTATAGGTAAACAATATGGAACCGGTTGGTTGAAAACAATAGGTAGATTTGCATTACCTATTCTTAGACGTATAGGCAATTTCGGTATGAAAACGGCAAATGACGTAATAAATAATAATTCTGATTTTTTACCTGCTTTAAAATCAAATGCAATATCTGAATTTAAAGAATCTTTACCTAGTGTTATGCAAACTTTACCTAGTGTTATTAATAAAGTAAGTGATGTATTTAATCATGAAAATGAGCAAAAAGGAGGGACACTTAAGCGTAGAAAGATTATAAAGAAACATATAAACAAAAGAATGAGAGGATTCGGAACTATATTTGAAAAATGATTAGTGCAAAATCTGAATTATGTCTTTTTGATAGACCATCCCCTCAAGCCGTGATTGAACATGGTTCATTTGAAGATATTTTCCCAATGAATTCAATAACTGATGCTGGTACCTCTTCGATTCAATTTTACATTAACGGATCACAAACAGAATATTTAGATTTGAACGATACTTTGTTATATATTCAGTTGAAAGTTGTAAATAGCTTAGGTGAAAATATTACACAAGAAGCTGACGTAACAGCAAACAATTTCTTTTTTCAAACTCTTTTTAAAGACGCTGAATTAGTTTTTAATTCTAATAAAATTGAAGGAGCAAATGATAGTTTTGCACACAAATCTCTAATTGAAACTATTATAAATTATAATCAAGATACTAAACATACATCATTAGGGGGAATGGGTTACACTGAACATGATCTTATGCGAAAAACATGGATTGCAAAATCAAAAGCATTTTCATTATGTTCACCACTCCAATTTGATTTCTTTGATCAACCCAAATATTTGTTACCAGGTGTTAGTGTCCAAATTAAATTAACAAGAACAAATCCAGAAAAAAGTCTGACATGTACTAAATTTGTACCTAAAATAGTATTGCTAGATGCAAAATTAATGGTTAGAAGAGTTCGTGTTGAACCTTCTGTTTTAGCGGGTCATCAAATAGGTCTTGCTACAAGAAATGCAATTTATCCAATGCGAAGCAAAGAAGTTGTTGAATTTTCTTTACCTATTGGATCTTCTTCTTTTTATAAGGAACAAATATTTGGTGATAGACGATTACCTAATTTTATCCTTGTAACTTTCCAGGGAAATAAAAGATTTAGTGGTTCGTTTTTAGATACATTTACTATGTTTGATCACTTTAACGTTAAGTCAATAACTTTAAGTAAAGGAAGTGATTATCGTGAAAAATATAGTCAAGATTTTGAAAATGATAATTATAGTACAAGTTATATGCAAAGTATTGTTAGGAATATGGGATATCTTAATAAAAATTTGAATTGTGGTATCAGTATGTCAGATTTTAGAAATAAGTATCCATTCTTTACATTCGTATTGGCTCCAGATTTCGATCTTAACCAAAGTCAGTTACCACAAAGTGGAAATTTAAGATTAGATATAAAGTTTGGATCACCCCTAACTGAATCTGTTACGGTAATTGTATATGGGGTTTTTGAAAAGGAGATTCAAATTACTTCCAATCGAACAGTATTAGTTTGAACTATAAACCAGATTGAGATTTTTTAATTGTCAAGTATGAAGTAAGAATTTTTATTAATTATATATTTTTAAATTATTATTAGTTCTATTCAGATTGATTCTATTGGTAGAAAATTATTGGGAAAAGATTTTCTTGGAGTTTTCCCTCTAGATAAAATTCCATATATCGATGTTAACAAAGCTTTGATTGTAAATACTCAATCATCTAATCTCAGTGGCGAACATTGGCTTGCAATTTATGTAAAACCAAATAAAATAAATGTATTTGATCCAATGGGTTTCTATTATCCCCCTATATTAATTAATAAACTAGAATCAATGTTAATGCCAATTGAATACAATCGAATTCGTTATCAAAATCCGATGACAAAAACATGTGGACAGCATTGTTTAGCTTGGTTAAAAACAATGAAAAAATAAATGAATTTATTGAATAAAGTTTCTTTTCAAAATTGTTTTTTAATTAAAAATGTAATGAAAGATGTATTATGTAATATTCCTTTTAAAGGATTAAGTTCAGAGGATTATATGTATTTAAATGTTTTTGATGTTATGTAATTAAGTGTGTTTTATAAACTAAATTTTAATTGGTCCATCATGTAATCACTTACATGTTTGTTAATATATAACTGAATGCATTTTTTAAAAAATTCACTTTTATCAAATACCAAACTTTAGTAAGTTTTTTATCATATATTTAGTTATTTTTATTTTTATTTTTAGAAAATGGAATCTATCAATAATATTATTCAAGAATTAAAATCGTTAATAAAAATTACCAACAAAAATGTTAAAACTCAGAGTCGCAAAAGTAAAAGAGTTAAATGTAAGTACTATTAAATTTTTACTATTATAAATTGATAATTTTTGAATTAAATTTAATATTAACATTTTATTAATTTAAACACAAAAATTAAAAATAATATGATAAAAAACTATGACGAATAAAGTTAAATAAATTTTATTTAAATACATTTGGCTTCAATAATTTTCCAAATTGGTCGAATAGTCTGGTTTCCTTCTTTATATCCTTGAATTCTTATTTTAATCATAAAATGTTCATTTTCTTTTTTATTTTCATAATTACATTCTTTTTCACAATTCATAAAAGTGAATTGTTCATTAAAACTAATATCTTTGTTGATGGCTCGTAATAACTCTGTTATATTTTTTCGATCAATTTCACCAATTTCAACAACTTTCATATTATATAGGCTTTGTTTCAATGTTGTTGGTTCCTATTAAAATTTATTAATAATATTACTTTTAATAAAAATACTTACTCTAAATGAATAGATGATTGGAAATTTTAAATATTCCATTGAATATTGTAAATACATTACTGGTAAATTTCTGCTTAAACTGATAGCATTTATGGAATTTTCCTCAAGAATTAACTTGATAGCTTCTTTTCTAACCGATGTTTCTATAAAAAACAATTAATGAATAATTACATAATATAAAAACCATTTACTTTTATTCATTTTATGATTTTTAAAAATTTTAAATTTGATCATTAAAACAAATAATTAAAAAAAAAAATTTTTTTTTTTTAATTCATTAAAACAAATAATTAAAAAAAAAATTTTTTTTTTTTTTTCATTCATTAAAACAAATAATTAAAATTTAATACCCCCCCCCTAAAATTTTTTTTTAGGGGGGGGGGGGTCTCGGGATTTTTTCAAGCCAAATATCCACGGGGCAATTTTCAAGCCAAATATCCACGGGGCATAGTCCTCATATCCCTCTATTGACTTGATTAAAACAAACAATTAAATTTAATAATAATTTAATTAAAATATAAATTAATAATATTATTGACTTAAACAAATAATTAAATAATAATATAATTAAAATATAAATAAATATTATTATTGACTTAAACAAATAATTAAATTTAATATAATTAAAATATAAATAAATAATATTATTGACTTAAACAAATAATTAAAGTAAATAAAAATAATAATGATTTTTATTCGAGCAAATATATTTAGGCTTTTTAGTTGACAGGCGAATTGAGCCATTTTTGATGGATAATGAAAAAATACTTAGGCTTTTATAAAATATTTTTAGGTTCTCGGGTTTGAACCAATTTTATTCGAAAATAATCATCAGTACAATCAATCATAGGCGATTTAAGCCAATTTTTATTTTTTAGGCTTTTAAATCGATAAAAAATACTTACAGTTTTTTATCATGAATTAAAATTTTTTAAAAATTTAAAATTTGATCATTAAAACAAATAATTAAAAAAAAAAAAATTTTTTTTTCATTCATTAAAACAAATAATTAAAAAAAAAATTTTTTTTTTTCATTCATTAAAACAAATAATTAAAATTTAACACCCCCCCCCCTAAAATTTTTTTTTTTAGGGGGGGGGTCTCGGGATTTTTTCAAGCCAAATATCCACGGGGCAATTTTCAAGCCAAATATCCACGGGGCATAGTCCTCATATCCCTCTACTTTATCCATAAATCAGAGATTGTAATAAATTATGATTTAATTGATTTCAGATTCTGATTGATTGATGCCGCCTCAATAATTGCACTGTCGGAGTGCTCTCTGATCGGATCAGTCAATATAACTGTGCAAATAATGGATTGCGGCAACACCGATCAATAAAACTTTAGATCAACAGGACGACGCGCTTTCGTGATATAACGGAGATTTTTGGAATAGAGCCACTCAAAATTCAGTCAGGCATCAGATTCAGACGCTTCATAATCAGCAGACCTTTCATGGTCCGGCCATTGAAAGAATCATATCACGATTGTTTGTTTATATTAGTTTTAGCCGATTTGTTTACCATTAGGTAGATTAACAAGTCCACAAATTACGTTTGTTTTAATGTTATGACAGACATATGAGATAAGATGTGTAAATCTCTGTTGATATTTATTGATTATTATTATTATTTTTTTTTTAATATTAATTTTTATAGGTATTTAAAATCAGAAAGAAATATATAGGGCAGCAAAGGTACTTAGAAAAAACATTTTTGCATAAGAATATTTTAGAGCAATGACAGGCAACCTTTTTTAATTGCGGGTAAATTGCAATATTTTTCATTCTCTATTGCCAACTGTTTAAAATATTAACTCATTTTTTTATTAATAATTAAATCGTATTTTGTTATTAATTCATTATTAATTTGTAATAAGAATGTTTGAAAAAATATTAATAAATTAATAACTAGTTTGAGGTTGAAATTATTTGCACAGTTTGTCTACACCAAGTGAAGTTGAGATAAATTCCGCTAAAATACAAGTTGAAACATAAATCAACTTATTGGAATATATTTTTTGTGAAAATTTAATGGATTTCAGCCATTTCTGAAATGGCTGCAAAGTAAGTTAATTTTTAAAGTTATAAAGTTTTAAGAGTTGAATTATGATTTTACAAGGAAATTAAATCATTATTCAAACTTATAATTATAATTATTTCAGGTTTTGCTGTTTTTGACAGAAATATCTGAAATATTAAATTAATTTTAGTTTTAATGGTAAATCTTTTGAAGATACATCCTCATTTACTCGAAATTTCCTAGCAAAACCTCAAAATTTTAATTAAAATTTTTTTTCCGCCATTTTTCTTTCTAAAAATATCTCAAAAATGTCTATAAATTAATTTATTATAGGGGTTTTTTCAACTTCGGATGACTACATGTAAAAAGTTTACATGTATGTTTTATTATGGGTTGCGTTACTGTGCATTATTTTATTTCTCTATCACTTTTTGTGTTTCTATAGTGTAGGGTTTGTCTCAGTGACTATTTAACAAGCAACCTCAAGGTTAGTTGGTGTGTTTATATGCTATAAATTTATTGATTTTTGCTTTATATTAAATGTGATTTGTCTCAACGTGGCTTGGTGTAAATTAGGTTGGTATATTGTCTTAAATCCGATACAGGCATCTGAATTTTCCAGCGTCAAGTTGTTTCTCTTTGAATTTAAAATAAATTTCATTTGTGAAAAATTTTGCTCACATATATTGCTGTAACAAACGGCTGATAACATAGCAAATCCAATTTTTTTTCTCACGAAAATCTTAGTGGAAGTGATGATCAACAATTTGCCATTAAATGAAGGTTATTTGCTTCAGTTTTCTCAAGGTCACCTTTCAATTTTTTTAAATTTTCTTGCCAGATACTTTGATCAATTTCAAAAAAATTAAAATAGGTCAGATTTATATCTTTTTAATTCATTCCATCGGAACGTATAGCAAATGAAACATTGAGCTGTATGTTTTTAGTTTATCAAATCTGGATGAAAAATCTTTTTTGTTGCGGATATAGTTAATGAGCATTTCTAAATTGGCATTGTCAATTTCTTTACTAATTAATTTGATCATATTAAAATATTGGAACGTTGAAGTTTGTATATCACTTTCAAAGAGTTGTAACTTAAATCCTAAACCAGGGTTTCCAACCTGGAAGGCTCGCCTCCCAAGCAAGGCACGGACTATTGTCAGGGGATGCGCCGAAATGTTTTTATTAAATTAATTTTTATACACCTGATTCAGTTCATTAAAAACTTCTATAATAGAAGTTTTAATGAACAACCAATTACAATTAAGATTAATTTTATGAATTAGCCTTTTTTAAAATGGCTAACAGGTTAATTTTTTAATAAAGTATATTTTAAGGCTTGAATTGTGATCTCGTATATTTATGAGATCATTATTCAAGCTCTTAAATAATGCTTTTAATCATCATTTATTTTTAATTCAATTTTAATTAATTTTTTTAGCTTTTTTAGGAATTTATGCCAATTTATGTAATTGATTGGAATTATTATACTATAAATGTAAATCAGATTAATTGATAAATAAATTTTATTTAAATACAATTCAATCTCCAAATATTTCAATCTTCTTGCAGCAATTTGGAAAAAATCGCCGAATGTGAAAAAAATATTTTTTAAGATTTTTATATTCTTCTTTGACTACATCGAATTTACTAGAGAAGGACATTGAGCTGAATCCATTTTTCCTTGCGATAGTCTTCCGTATGCTTAACTTAATTTTGCTGAAGACACTTTCGATTGGATTCAGGAACGGACTGTACGGTGGTAATTATTCTATAAAGTTGTTTGTTGATAATGCTCCTTTGTGAATGGATGCATTATCGTTAATAATGTGATATCCATCTCCATTCAATTTGGACGTAAGTTCGTTCAAGAAAATCTGAAATGTTTCCTTTTTGAATGATCCTACAATCGATTTGTTTTGAATTGGCCCTTTTACACCAATTGTCAAAGCCAGTGACATATTTGGTCCACGATTACTTGGAACTGTCGAATATATTCTTTTCCCTTTCTTTTTCCTTCCGAATGTTTGGCTTGTCCAAGTGTTGAAGTCACAATCGTCGACATATATAAGTTTTTTGTCATGCCAAGCTTCTTCTTGGAATCGCGTCACATACTGCATTCGGATTTCTAGTACGCAATCCGAGTTTCGTGCGGCAATACATGGCTTCACTTTTTTATATGATATTAGTTGATTCCTTAAATATGAACAAATTGTGCCCTTGAATGCTCTACAATTTCTTTGCATCAAGAAATTTCGCATTTCCTCGAGGCTTGCATAAAAGTTATTTTCAACATAATCTAATAATTTATTTCCGTTTTCTTCCGAAATTCGTTTTTCACGGCCCACTCTTCTTCCTTTTGAAACAATGGCAAAATTTTATATTTGTAAATTATTGTTTTTATTGATGACTTTGAAAATCCTAATAATTGTCCAAATTTATAAAAAACCTTCGCCATTTTCCATGGCATTGATAATTCTAATTTTGTCTACTTCTGAAATTCTATAAAATATTATTTTAAGACTTAAGTTATTAAAACGTACCTTTTCCTTTTTTTCTCAATTCTACATTTGAAGGTCCTGGTTAAATACATTCAGATAAATTGCAAAAGCTGTAAAAAAATTAGTTTTTTTAACTTTAAGATAAATCTTGCATTTTTAATTCTTCTTCTCCGCAAAAAGGTAAAGTTGAAACAGATATTTCTGAAATATCTGAAAAGCTGTAAATATAATAAATTGATTTAATTTAAATGAAAGATCTTACTAATTTATTTCATCATTTTCTCGGAGATTCAATGTAGAATCATCCGAGTTTTCATAAAAAATTTTATTCGCCATTTTTAAAAAAATGTCTAAAATGTTACTAAAAATAGTTTTATATAGAGTTTTTAATGAATTGAACATTTCTACATTTTGAAAGTTTGCATGCATTATTTACTATGTATTATGTGTTTATGTCTAAAAAAATTTTCTTCAATTTCCTTCCCTCCTATAATAAAAGTTTTTATTCAGTTGAACAAATTACATGCAGACACGGGTAAGTATGTATGTTCCTATATTATAACTTTATTGATTTTTTCATTTTATTATAGGAGTTTTTAATGAATTGAATTAGGTGTACCATAATATCTACAAATAAATAAAACCGCTAACCTGCTTGTGTAAATGCAGTTAAGCCTAGAAGGATCTAATAGAGGAGAGTAATGAAGATTAAAATGTTAATTTTTAAATAATAATAAGTTGTTTTAATATTATTGTGTAATTTAATATAATTTGAAAAATATTTTAAACTTTATTTTTTTATTTAAACTATTATTTATTTTAATTTATGTCAATAGAATATTTTTTAGACGAATGGATAAATTTTTGAGTGGTTACTAGAGAAAAGTCAACAATAATGAAGATACTGATGCTGATACTAGTGGGAATAAAAGCAAAAAAGAACAAGGAAGTAAAGTTCCCAGGAAAAGACAATACAGTTCACCATATTTATCATTAGGATTCACTAGTGTTATTATAGATGGATTGGAAAAACCAATGTGTTTTTTGTGTTCGAAAGTTTTGGCTTCAGATAGTATGAGATCAGTCAAATTAAAACGGCACCATGAAACTTTACATTCTGAATACGTTGAAAAGCATTTAGAAATTTTTGAAAGAAAATTGAGGGAGCTTAATAATCAAAAAGAAACGTTCAAAAAATACTTTCTGTTTTACCAAATGCATTATTGGCTTATTACCATGTCTCTTACCGAATCGCAAAATGTAAGAAACCACATGCAATTGGAGAAACTCTAATTTTACCAGCATCTATTGATATGGTTCGAATAATGTTTGGTGAATCATATGCAAAACAGTTGCGACAAATTCCGCTTGCTGATAATACAGTCGGAAAAAGAATCAAGGATATATCTGAAGATATTTGCGATCGATTAGTTTCTCGGCTGCGTACTTCGAAATTCGTCATACAAGTATATGAGGCAACTGATATAGCCAAAGATGCCCATTTAATTGCATATGTTCGATATGTTGTGGAAAATAATATATTAGAAGATATATTATTTTGCAAACCCATTCCTGGAGAGACCACATCCATTAAAATTTTATTATAATGAACAGTTTTTTTGAAGAAAACGACATAACGTGGAATAATATCATTGGAAAGTGCACTGATGGAGCTCACTCAATGTACGGGCACAAAGCATGTCTTCAAGCATCAGTTAAAAAGAAAGCACCAAATACTATCTGAACGCACTGTAAGCTTCATAGAGCAGCTCTAGTGTCAAAAAATATGACTGAAACTTAACAACATTTTTACAAAAATTATAAACTATATTAAGAACAGTCCTTTGAGATCTAGGCTGTTTGCAAAGTTGTGTGTAGATATGGAAGCTAAAGTGATTCAAAGGGTATTTGAACTCAAAGAAGAAACAGCAACCTTTCTCGAAGAAAATCACCATGAAGAGGCATAATGGTGGACGAACGATAATTTCCTTGTTAAACTGTCTTGTTTGGTTGAAATTTTTGGAAAATTGAGCAGTTTGAATAAATCAATTCAGGGATCACAAATGTATCCACTTGTTTAAAAAGACAAAGTAAAAGCTTTCATTAAAAAGTTGAAGTTATTGAAGTGAAATTCACAAAAGAAAGAGTTGGACATGTCTTCTCTGTCAAACGATTTCTGGGGTACAGCCAATATTGAAATAAGCAAGAATCTTTTTATTGAACAGTTGGATGGTTTAGTGCTGCGTTTTTCAAATTATTTTAAAGACCTTGATTTCTCAAAGATTATGGGGTACAGAATATATTTATCGATAATGAAAATGAAGAATTTGAGCTGAAAACCATTGAAAAAGAAAAACTGATAGAATTATTATGCGATAGCCTACTAAAACAAAAGTTTCAAAATGAAACCTTAATTCAATTTTGGATGAATCTTAGTGCTTCTACCGTTTGTAACGTCGTATTTATGTGAAACGGGCTTTTCGGCTCTGTCTGCAATGAAAACCAAATATCGAGCCAGGTTAGTAGTCGAAACGGAAATATGAATGGACTCTCCACATTAGCCCCAAGATTTGATAAACTTTGTGCCAATAAATATCAACAACACTCGCATTAAATTTTAATGTTATAGATGTAGTTGGTTTAAATGTTTAAAAATAATTTTATATAAAAATTTTATATAAACCTTGTTATTATTATTTTAATTGTAGTTTTCAGTTTTTTTTAATGTTTTTCTAAAGTTTTTATTATTTAAAACGTGTCTATATTATTTAATCTATTAAAACAATAAGGGTAAGGGAGGCGTGGAAATTATTTTTTTCAGGGAGGCGTAGTAGCATAGAAGTTGGAAACCGTTGTCCTAAACCCTTCCATTCTTCAAACAACTTTAGACATTTAACTATTTATTTATTCCAAAACTTAATACATCTCTATAATTTAAAAAAATTAGAATAATTTCTTAGGTGATGGCAATATACTGTACACCATTTTAAACTAATAAAAACGTCTAAGTGTAACGCTGTTGGTAATCATTTTTACTTTTGGTACAACTACTGGCATATATTGAGCCACAAGAGAACAAATTTATAGTATTTGAATCATTTGATTTTATCATTTTTAACTATATAATTATTATCAATAAACTTTGAGTTTTACATCACTTTTAGTTTCCTTTGCCTTAGAAAGGGTTAAAATATTTCAATATCAAAAATATTTTAAAAGAACTTTTAAATATTAAAAGTACACAACTCTCCCCTTTTATAGGACTATTGTTACTTCTTTAGCCATTCCATTCTTCTCAGTTTGACGGTCGTTTCAGTTTGGAGTCCTACTTGGTATGGTGAAATAAAGTTGAGAATGTTGTGGGCCTTCATATTGCATTTCATCCTTTTCCTATTTTGTAGTTCTTTTCTTACGAAAACCTCTTCCCTCACTTCAAGAATTATACTATCTCTCTTGTTTCCAACCATATTATTGATCCTAACCGCTGCGTTTTCCGCATTGAATTTCACCCTCAAGTTTATGTCTTCTTATGATTCTGGTGCTTGTTGTAAAGTAGAATGTAAATTGATTTGTCTAACGAAAATTATTTCAAACATAGACAACCCAGTCAAACTTTGTTGAGTGTTGTTTTTCTAAAATTCTATCCTTAGTATTAGTTCTACTCAGTGTTTTTTGTTACATTTTCCTGCTAGTGTTGTTGTAATAAGATCTCTCATCGTTCGTATCACTCTTTCTACCAATCCATTTAATTGATGTTGATATGGAGAACTGAACTTTTGCTTGATTCCTAATTTCGATAAATTTTCTTTGAAGAATTAACTCTCAAAACATTTGCCTTTATCGGTTAAAATGCTTATTGATTTCCCAAATATATACATTCAACTGTTCGTTTCAATTTTCCTCTTTGGACATTCCGCACATTTCCGTAGGCATTCTTGTATTGAATCCTGTATTGAAAGCCAGAAAAAATATGTTACTAATATAATGTGATAACACTTTTATTCCGACATGGCATAGTTTGACGCGAATCTGTTTAAAATAAAATAAATAACTGAATTGTATGCTGATTTCTTTGGAGAAGCAAATTCAGCGTATTAAAATGGTTTGTAATGTCTGACGAAAACCTTAACCTTGACAGCCAGAGCTTATCTCCGAGTTGAGGAAAGTTTTCTTCTATCTCAATCAAAAAGATTTGGATGGCATCAATGAGATAAACGAATCGGTTCAAAACGTTTCCCCTACAAAGCCAGTGAACTTCTGCATGGAAAAGCAAATCACCATATTCCGATTCTATGTCACTTAAAAATCTTTGAACAGTCTGTGGATTACTGATGAACAAGCTATGATTATATTTACAATTTTAACTACCACACTCCTAATTTCAGCTATTATGGAAGTCCATAATGGACTACAGTCTTATTTTATGTGTTTGCGTTTCCCCCCCCCCATTGTTTCGTACCCTGTACTTCATTTCTTTTTGTTATTTGGCAATAATTGAATTAATCACAACTCATATAGTAATTAAATTACTATAGGGAAGAAATTTACAAATAAATAAATTCAAAAAATAATTCCATTCAGAAATTTATAAAGGAAGATTTTACGAAGATAATTAAAATTTGAAGATTAAATTAGAAATTGAACAAAAGTATTTAGAAAGAAGAAAAATAAAGATTAATAATTAATCTGGAACTTATTAATTACCAACTATCAAAAGAAGTAAATTGACCTCTTGCAGAGGTTTACAGAGGTCCATCAATAACCCAAACAATCTAAACTAAATTTGAACAATATTGGCAATACCATTCTCTGCGTTATAAACCTAGTTGTTTCCAGAAAATCCATAAAATAATTTCTCTGGAACTGGTAATAATCTTTCTGAAGCATTATCTGTTCAAAGCCAATAAATCCGTCAAGTTCTATTAGTTAAGAATCAACCTTTTCCTACAAATAAAAAACTGTCAAGTAATATTTATTATTATTTATACGGTTGTTGTTTAATAAAAATAATATTTTTAATATTGGTTAAATACTTTTATTTTTTATCCTTTTTCAGTGTGTAACAAAACTAGTACAGCATAGAATTCACCTCAGACCATCCCGATACTCTTTTACAGGTGACTCGGCTGGCCACTGACATTTTCTCCAGATATTAAATATTAACATAATACATAAAATACACTCCAACATAATTTTATTCTATAGCATAACATCAGTTATTTTTTTGGCAAATGCTTTTGCACATAAATTCTCATCATGAATCATACAATAAAACGATAAAAGTACACGTTCAAGCCTTTTTCCAATTACTTTATAAAACCAACGTTCTTTCCCAACATTGCTAATCAGTGATAACTTAGAAAAGTTTTTTTTGAAATGCTGGGATTTTCCGTTTTTGAAATTAGTAAATGCCATTAATGTTTCAAAAATATCAACGCTTCTTGTCGTACCTTTCATGGGTACAAGTTCGCAAAGTTCCCCATGCACCTGTGAAGAATTAATAAATCCATTTTGTGCAAATATTACCAGCCTAGCAATATTATTAATATTCGTACTTTCATCGATAGCGAAGCTAATAACACCACAATTTAAGAGATGATCTTAACCTTCCATATATCTTTTGACATATCTTCAATATAACGTTGAACAGATTTAGCTGATAAAGTTATTTCTTTTATTTGTAGCAGATATCATTTTTAGATTTGAATTCATCAAAAAGCGAATCTGCACACTCCAAAACTGTATTTTTTAGAAACTCACCATCTGTGAATAACTTTCCGTACTTTGCTATGTTAAGGGATGCAATAAAACTCAACTTCATAGATTGTTGATGTTTAGCTATGAACTACTGGAATGAACTCTTTTGTTCACCATATTGAATTACACTTTTTTTATATGTTCTATTTTCTTCGTCTTCCTGAATGTTACTGAATAAATTCTTGTGCTTGGTTTGGTAATGAAGTTCAATATTATACGTTCGTGTAGTTACAGATTCGTTACATAAGGTGTAAACCGTCTTTACACCTATTTTTACACGCCATGTTTCCTCCCATGAGCATGAGATACTTTTAATATTTTTCAATTTCGGTTCCATTCCTATTAAAATTTATAAACAATAAACATTTTTTAATTTTATTTTCCTTTCTATTAATCTATTCCAAATTTTAAGTAGATACTTGATTAATTTCAAAAGTTTTATTTTAATTAATTTAGTATGCGCTAAAACAAATGAGTTTGGAAACGTTTCTTATAATGAAAAAGTTGATACATGATAATGTCTTACGTTTATTTGTTGATCAAAGTTTCCTAAAAGAATATTCAGAAAGAAATTTGTATATAATTAAAAAAGCAATGATACATGTATAAAATTTTATTTCGGCTGAATATATTTTGAAAATTTTTGACTTGGGAAATATATTTAAACAATTTTAAATTTTGAAATATTTTTGAATGGAATATTTGTTCCATTTTTTTTACTAAAATATTTAAAATTTATGTATCATTAATGTATTATAATAAATTTATTTTGAATCTAGGTTTAGGATAAAGCATCCAAAGCCAACTGTCTTAATCTATAGTTATGTAAATAAAAGAAATTGTCATTCTTCTATGCCTGTGATGAATTCTTCTGTTTCTTTTGATCCCGTCCAATCGTGTCATCGGACTTTGAGTGAGATCTAGACATGATTTTGATGGACTTTTCAATTATGATTTGGTTGTTTTCCAAATCGTATTGATATTCTCATTTTCGGCGTGGTCACAAGTTACATCTAACTCATTTTAAGTGAATTAATTTCTATCATAAGATTTATTTGTGATGATCAAATGTTGTCCAGTTGTTGATAAAGTTGATTGAACATGTGATTTAGCATTGATAAATAATTTCATTATCCATATCGATATGTGACAAATGCTATTTATGATTGATTCCACTGAGTTCTTGCTGTTGGTACTAAATGCCGCCATTTGATTGTCAGTTCCGTTCAACTGTGCATGATAGTATCGTTTTGCTGTGTCTAAAATGGTAAAGTATTCCGCATATCCTATCGAGTCAAATATTTCTGAGCTTGATTAGTATTGGTAATATCGGTTGGCATGTCTTTGCTTTGAATTCTCTGTAATCGATGCAAATTCTGATATCTTCATTTTTCTCTTTCACCGGGAAATTCCATGGCGACCTGCTTGGCTTTAAAATAGGATAAATAGAAATTGTAAATTAAAAATACAAAAATTATTATATAACTATTTATTGAATGAAAATATAAATAAATTTTGCTTGGGTTTTGGTGGCCAAATATTGAATGCAGCGGTAAATATAAACATAAAATCAATGCAAATGGAATTATCCCAATCGAGAAATGTTTTTTGCTACCCTTTCAAAATTGATTCAAAAACAAATATTGATCTAGATCAAAAATAATTTATTTGATAATAAATAAAACAATCACTGTCACCCTCCATAATCATATTCATTTGCCTCATTCTGTTGAGCTGAAGCTGACTTGGTAACATTGACGGTTCCACTGTGCCCCCCATCAACATTCTCACCAATGCATAACCTCTGAATGGCAAGTGATGTGAGATTGATTCCATTGAGTTCTTGCTGTTGCTCTTCATAAACATTTCTAAATCAATCAGTAAACTTATCGATTTCCTCAATAAATTCATACGAGTTCTGACTGGCGATTTCCTTGTGGCGCCGGTGATCAATGATCCGTTTGCCAATGATCAATAATAGGATTGACACGAGTGCAATATTGATTATTATTGAGGACCACAAGAAAGGATTCAGAAACTAAATGTAAATTATCAAGTGAAATAAACAGAGAAATGAACTGATGATAAACATTTGCAATAGAAATCCATAGAGAAATCAGAAATATTGGAAACCTTTATGAGCCTTTAAAGGGGGATGTGCAAATATTTATCAATGGCAATATTTAAGAAAATGTTGATGGATATTTCCTTGTATATCTGATTGTAGTCAATCGCGTTCTGCAAATGGTCTCACTACAATTGTTACATTTATCATTGCATCGCATGTTCAACAGTTGGGAGGGGACAGACAAGCTCAGTAGTAAAATGTGCAAAAGGGTTCACCACCATGACCGACCGTGCATCATGTTCATATTTTATGACTTAGATGTGGAAATGTCATTACAACACATTTTGTAGATTCAGAGCTCTAGTAAATTTGATAATAATGTCGACAGAAATTATTTAATTGATGTCAATTGCATTGCATTTAATTGTCCAATAAATTAGCGCACTAATTTGCCGACAATAGAGCGCAAACTAAAGATTGAAAAAGAATATTTAATAAATAGGAACAAGAAAGTTAAATCAGATCAGAAGGCATCGTTAACTCTTTATTTTTTCTTTAAAAAATTAATTGTTCAGTTTCTTAAAAAAACTGGTATATTAAACTGAACGTTTGCGGGCATTTAAACTATAATAGACTATAATCAACTGAAGTCCAATTATTCAAAACCCAATCTAATAACATATACAAAGATTTTAAATGTTTAGGTCTAAAGTGATAATATAAACTAAAATGAAATTTAACAAAATGAAGGAAGTACAAACTAATAAAACGTTTATTTATAGTTGCGTTTATATATACTTTTTATACCTCGTAGGTAGTCCATCATTGAATCATTAGCATAGGTTGAAACAATCGCTTCCAATTTTCGGTTGGGCTGAACATATTTGTTCTTTGAAGCTTCAGGTTGATTAACTCCAGCTAGATGACGTTCCAGTTCGATTTCGATGTGATCTTGTTCCAGGCGAAACTGGTTGATCAATTTATAAACGGAAGGATGATTGTAATCTACAGTTTGTTGGAATGCGCAATGCCATGCCTCGATTGAGTTGTTTGTACAGGGCAGATTTTCAGCGACACGATTATAAACATTCCAAATAGAAAGAGCAAAGCGCGGGTTACCTCGTAGATTTCTCTTTTGCCTCTTTATGTAAGTATCCTCCCAATAATCTACCAGTGGCATAATTTCTGCAGGAATAGATTCTACCAAATGCTAGTATATAGGTTGCTTCGGTCTTATTCTGGGTGACGCAATAAAACAACGGCACTGCCTTGTTATCTATCAAAGCATAAATTGTAAATACCTGATAGAAGATTACTGGTGCAACTCTGAAAGTTTTATCCACATACCAATGTTCATTTTCCTGTAGACGATTGATATTATCAATTTTTCCGAACATCATCATTCTGCAAATGTCGGTCCGGAATCCCGCAAGACGAAATTTTGCGATCTTGTTGTCGTTTGAAGCGGTGCATGAATTGTTATCTCTGTAACGTTCTGCGAAGTTGGGTATGCCAGCTGATTGCGCTTTCTATGTTTTTCTATATTGTGTCATATTATTTTGTCTGCAACATATTTTTTTAAATTGACTGCACTCTTATGTCGGCGCTCGTTTGACGGGTCTCCGTAAATTGAATAAAATCAAATCAATATTTCATAATTTAATTTAGTAATTACTTGAATTATCAATAAATTTCATCGATAATACATGAATATCAATCGATGAAATTTGATATGAATTGTATTTTGATTATTTTATTGATTTATTGTTCGTGATTTCTATCATGATTTGATTGGCGAAATTGCTATAAATATCGATTATTGAATCATTTCTGATAATAATATTGATTAAGTAAATCAATAATTCATGATATTCACTTGATGATGGTTTGCATCAAACATTGGCTAATAGATAATTGAGAAATCCATCCGAATTTGATAGCCATTTGCCAATCTGTGATTGGCTGATATAAATTCAGTCCTCCTGTTTTATCAATCAGATCTGAATACAAATAATAATAAATATTATCCAGCATCAAAAACAAGTTATGATAATTCCATTTTCATTGTTCTTTTTTTATATTTCAAAGTAATTTTCCAAATTGAGTTATATTAGTTTTCAATTTAGAGTCAAAAGGTCTTGTAATATATAATTTATATTGAATATTAAAATAATTTTGTCTAAATATTCGAAATATTGTTGGCATTTTTTACTAGCTATTAAATGCGTAAGTTCAAATAAAGCTGAGGTAACTGACGGTCACATCTAAAATCAGTATATTTCATATTTTCTCTTTATTTGATCAAATATTTCAAGGCATTCTGATAACCTCGTGTTTAAAATCATCAATAAAATTTATCAATTATGCCATTAGAAATGTATAAATAAGTACCATAAAACCCCGATTTAACCTCTCATCTGAGGTTAACTCTCAAAATTCCTAAAAATTACTCTCAATCCCAATAATTCTACGACTGTATTGCCTTTAATATCACTGTGATCAACAACACCTTAAATGAAAGTAAATGACATAAATTTTCACCTAATAAACCACCTAAAGCGAAATAATTTGTCTAACTATGAATAAATTAGTGCTAAATACTATTTTCACTAAAAAGTTTTAAATATAAAATTATTAATAAAAGATCAATAAAATCTATCAGTCAAATTTAATACTAAGTAGTAAATAATTATTGTTAGATGTTGTAAAAAAATCTTTGTTTAATTCAAAATCTTTGGTCAGTAAAAGTCCAAAATTTATTCAAATCAAAAATATGCCTTCCGTATTTCCCAATATTTAAACAAAATTACCAACGGCATTTATTTTTATTTTAAAATTTAATTTTATTCAAAATATAAATTTTCACAATTAAAATATAAAATACTTATTTCATTTAATAATTAGTATAATAAATTGTATTCGAACTTTTTAAAAGTTTTTATCTAATTTATTAAAACTTAATTTGAATCTCATTTTTAATTTTAATCATTTTAAAACTTAATTTTATGTCCGTTGATAATTATTCCCAAATATCCTCACAACTATCATAAAAATTGATGCTTTATAAGCATTTTAACTCGATAATCACCAACTATATTTGATATATATTAAATTTTGTACTTGTAGGTCTTCAACATCAAATTGAATATCACGTGTCCCTGTGAAACTCTAATTGGCAACGTAATTGTCATGAAAATGAACTGTTATTCCAAGCTAGGTTATCAATGTTAGGTTACAGTAAATTACAGTTAAATCCCATATTGTCATATTTCCAATATAAATCAACAGAAAACCCCAAAGAGATCAAATATAATAAAAATTTACTTAAATACGTGTAAATACCTCATAAATCTGATATTTTAATCATTAAAATTATCAACAAATTTCATTAAAAATGCCTTAAAATCTTTTATTTATTTAAGCAGGGGTGGCACAAAATTTATTTTAACCATCACACCCAAGACAGATAATTTATTTCCACCCTCTACTCTTCCCTTGTATCGAAAAAACCAATCTTACATTAATAAATTGTTTTTATATTTAACATACATTACATTAATTAAATTTTAATAATTACATAAATACCTTATATTTCTGTAAATAAAAAAGTTAAACAATTAATTTAACTTATTTATTAATTTTATTTTTGTTTTGTTTTAAACTTAGTATATTTAAATTGTATATTTAAATTGTTGTAAAAACTTTATGTAAAAAACAAAAATTAATTTTTTTTATAACTTATTTTGTTTTACTTACATTTTTATATTTAAAAAGTTTAAGCTTTCAAGTCTTTTGGTTAACAAAGACAGCAACGCCATCTTCAACATTAATGCTTTGGGCTATTTCATCTTCAGTTGACAGTGTCACCAAGCCTACAAGCTGTCTTGAGTCATTGTTGAACAAAGAGAAGTTTTTATTAATTTAAGTTTTGAAAAACCTCTTTCGCAACTTGCTACTGTAACAGGAAGCGTTAAAAGTATTCTTAAACTAATAAAAACACTAGGATAAATATCAGACAATTTTTTTCACAAAAAAATGTAGGATATCTTTCTGTAACGAATATTGTTTAAAATTGATTTTCTCTCTATTAACTTAATTTGGAAATTTCTCTTTACTCACCGTAAATTTCTTTCCATTCATTTTAATTAATTGTTTATTTTCTTTTTTATTTCATACAATTTTCATTAAATTTCAATTTAATTTTCTTTCAACAAAGTTTTTCAAAATATCAACATTATTTCAGATTTTTCTTTTTATATCACGTTTAAAAAATATTTCGCTTCAATTAACAACTATTGGTCTGACTCAAAGGCGTGTTATAAATAATGACGAATTCTAGATAATATAAACTATTGATCAATACAATCGATTTATTATTAAGATATCAATAACAAATTCATGGAAAAATAAAAAACAATTAAGGAAAAGAAAATAGAATTAATCATTAAAGAGAGAAAATATTCTTAGAAAAAAAATATTCAATAGTGAGTAATTGGAAATTATTCTTTGCGAGTGATGCGTTACACTTGCATGAAACTGATTCAATAATTTTACATAAATAATATAAATTGAGGGAAATGTATTAGACAATAGACATTAAATAGTGGAGGATAGTAAATGGTGAATAAAATCATTTATGTTTCATAATTTACTTTAATGTTTAGATTAAAATAATTAATTTTTTATTTTGTCAGATATATTTTGGATTTATAAACTTATTTCTGCTAATGAGAATTCAATTCTGTCAAAAAATTGTAATTTGTTTGGCAAGAAATGTCAATTTGACCGAATGAAAATTCTTTGAGGTTTTTAAAAAAATTTCGAAAATTCCAATAAATATAAATATAATAATAAAATATAGTATGAAAAGAGATAATGGAAAAAAACGGCAAATTGGTACTGAAATCAGAATTGTGAAAACTTTAAATTGGCAATGAAATGAAATATCCAATCAGAATATTAAAGCTAATATATCATGTGATCAATAATTACCCACCTCGATAGCAATGCCATGCTGTGCTCAGCCGGAATTATCTGCAGTCCAGGATGAATTGATAATTATCTGTTTCATTTCTGCACTGAGATTGCTCACAAATTGATTCTGTCACATCATTGGATGAATGCGAGTAGAAATTCCATTGACAGTATCCAGCTAAACGCATCCAATAATTTAATTGATAAGACAATCAAAAGGGGATTTACTGATTCAAGCGTGATCATATACCAGCCAAATCTTCATCCGATTGGTCAATTTGCTGACATCTCCAGTAGCTGACCAGTCTAATATCGAATATCAACAAATCAATGTAGCATTTATCAATATCAATA
Source organism: Schmidtea mediterranea (assembly GCA_022537955.1). NCBI lineage: Eukaryota > Metazoa > Platyhelminthes > Tricladida > Dugesiidae > Schmidtea > Schmidtea mediterranea. The sequence goes on from CM039679.1 coordinate 321,457,156, forward strand.
AATTACCATTTTCCGTCATTTCTCTACTGCTGCTGCTGCTGTAAGATATATTTGATATAATCAATTTACCTGGTGACTATTTGCTAAAATATAAATTGTTTGCCCAGAATGTCAACCGAATAGACAGATGAAATGCTGCGTCTAATCCCATATCTGAATCTCACAGAATCATCAAAATAATTGCAAACATTTATTAGCCGTCACTGCGCCTGTTTGTCCGTTGAAATTTATTATTAACTTGCTGTCACTAGCAAATGATTTGCTTGTTTTAATTGACAATTTGTTCGGATTCGCATCGATTGCGTGCAGTAAATATTTATCGGAAATCTGAATGAATCCAATATCGATAAGGATTATCAAATCATTCCTAAATTCTCCCTCGATTTCACCAATTACTCGATGAAATCAGAAAAATGCTTACAGAAACTATATAAAAAATAAAATACAATAATCAATAAATTTGCTTACTAATAAGTGCAAAACTGTATTTTATCATATTGATTAATGTAAATAAAATGAAATGTTTCACAAATTAAAATCCACAGTGAAAACACCGACATAAATACCGCAATCAATAAACAGACAAATAATCAATTTCCTCGAAGCTTACAATATCCACATTGACAAATGCAACGTAAATGCTGGTTACAAATATTCTATAAATATAAATAATGTCATTCCGTTATCATATTTATCTCGTCTCTTTCATTTCCTCTGCATTTATCACTGATTATTTCATTTACACAATTTCAATAAATTTTGCAAAGGTAATAAATTTTGAAAATCATAAAAAATATAGAAAATCAAATATATAAAATTGAGATAATAAAGCAAAAAATGTTTAAAAGAATTCCATGCAATGCTTGGCTTTAATACAAGAAAAAAGACGAATCTTTATCTTGAAACCTCCTTTCAATCGAAACCAAACTGGAAACTTGCAAATTTATTTGGTGTCCAGTGCATTAGGATGAGTGTATAACAGTGTTAACTTGACACTGTTGTACACTTACCTGGTGCGAAGAGAATTATGAGAGCCTCCCACATAGTACTGATGAGAGCCATTAGCCATTATATATATATATATATATATTTATACAATATAACTGACTAGTTCAATTTTGAATGATCATGATTTCATTTACCAGAAATCAGCACTTTTAAAATCTTGATATTTGTCAAATAAATCGCGATTGTTTTGTTTCATATTAAATCGCAGAAGACAAAAGTAATTTGAATGACGAAATTATATTATTAATACAAATTAATATTCAGTCAAAATACCTCAATGTAATCGATTAGTTTTATTACCACTTTTGGGTCAACTAATGAATTAATACAGGGTTTTCATGAATGTTTCATCCTTTTGTCAAAATGTTTAATTACTTTGTCAAAATATTTAATCACTTTGTCAAAATTTTTAATCATTTTGTCAAAATGTTTAATCATTAAATTTAAGCTAACAGGAGAATAACAAAAGCCAAGAGAATACTTTGAGAAGCTTCAATCGAACAATCAAAAACAATCAAAAAAGATTAAAGTATTTTGTTCGATCCCAGTAAAAGCCCATAATTATTTTCTACTAGTACATTTCCTAAAATGATCACTAACGTGCGTCTATCCATTCGGTCGACAATGCTCAAGAAGTCGAGTACAGAGATGGCGGGCAGTATCTCCATTGTATGTGGCATTACACTCATTACACGAAAATCGATAAACGAACTCAGAACAGAGATCAACAGTTCTGTATTAGTAAGAAAATACGTATGTCTGACTTCAAGATAATTGTAAAAATTTTGTGTAATTATTCGGAAGGGATAAATTGGGAGAGGTTGTTGATAAAACTTTTAAATCCTAATGTTAATGTTCAAAATGTTCAGTCTACATGTATTTTGAATGTATTTAAGTAATTGAACGGAAATTGTGTATATGATGTATTTGATGTAATTTCGTGTGTGATATTTTGTAAAAATAATTTTAAAATATAAAATTTAACTTTTATTTTGGGATTTTAAATTAAATTTTTTATTTAAACTTTTAAAAAAACTTTATTTAAATGAATATTTGAATTTTAGTTTTTAAATTAAAATTAAATTTTGTAATACGAGTTGAATACGATTATTATTGATTATTGAGTTTAAATTTTCCTATTTTCATTTAGATTTTGTTAATGTGATTTCTCGCCTGAAGAAGACTGATAAATGGTCGAAACATATAGTTAAATATTATATAGAATATACAGCTGTCGCTTTTGCAATATATATTAGATCATTCTCGAGTATAACTTTATTAGGTAAAGCACTCTCGTTATCAATTAAAATTGCATCGGTATTTGGAGAAACAAAAATATACTATATGATTTTTTATTGAAGGATTCTCAATAGGGTTAACATCAAAAAAGAAAAGGATTTATAGAGAGGTGTGTGAGGAATTATCATTGAGGATTAAAAAAGCATACTTTCTATCAACTGAATGCACTAGTTGATGGAGTTTTGAGCATTGATGAAACGAGTTAAAAATAAAATAATCCAATAGAATATTAACAATATAAATAAAATACTTTAAAGAAATAAATCAACATGTTAAAAAGAAATTATCAATCAATTAAAAACTGAGTAAAAAATAAAATTTGACCAACTGGATTGTGAGTAACTTTGTTTCGGAGTATTTTGCTAGACGAGCAAATTTTTAAAATAAATTTTAACTAGATAGCGAGCCAAGTCTTGTAATACGATTAACAAATCATTATTTGATATGAGTTATTCGCTTTGATATACGAGTGCTTTGGATTACAAGTACGTTTCCGGAACGAATTAAGCTCGTAAACCGAGGTACCACGGCAATTTCATTTTTTTGCATTATAAAATAAGTGAAGATTTTTTAAACAAAATAAATATGATTAAAGTGGTTAAGTTAGTGAGATTAGTTAAATATGGTTTTATTAAAACACAAGAACAACAACAAAAGATTGATGAAGAATATCTAGGTAATCTTTTAAAGAAATAAATTCACATTTCCAATTTTTTTGTTTTAAAAATAGAGATGGAATGAAATAGAGATTAGAGAATAATCTTAGAAATTATTGAATGAATACAGCAAAAATCCGGTGTGGAACCAAGTTAGAATGGCCGAACGACTTGTGGCGCAAGAAGCCGCTGTTGAAAAATTAATTAATACTTTAATTGATGATTCTGAGAATTTAGCTGTGGGAAAAAAGTGAAAACAAAACCTTTGGGAGGTGCATAATTCTCGTTATTATTTTAAAATACTAAATCTTTTTTGTAAATTGATGTACTTTATTAATTTAGTTTTGTTTACAAAGCTTAAAAATTACAATTTTATTTTGATTATGTATGAGAAATGGTTTCACGTAAATAGCCTTCATTTTTGCTTCGCAAACACGAGCTCTTTGTAAGTAATTTTCTATGACAGTACTTAGCATCTGAGGCTGTATTGAACTTATTTTTTCCTGTATGTTTGCTTAAAGATAAAGGATAGTTCTAGGATAGTTATTTACTTACACCTTTGTTTAAAGATATCCCCAAAAGAGAAGGTCTGATGCTGTCAAATCAGGTGATCGCGGAGGCTGTAAAAAATCGGAACTTTGAGAAAATATTCAATCTTGAAACATCGCTGTTAAAATTTGAACGGTTGCACCATCTTGCTGTTCAAGATACCAATCTAAAACTCTTCCTTCTATAACAAAATTCCTTTTATCATTCAGTTTTTGAATTAATCTGCTGGTAGTTACATACTTTATTGCAATATATTCTTTTTTCCATGTTGATAATCATTCATAGGGGATTTTATTTTTTCAAGAAAAAATTAAAAATAATTAGTTTTCTCCCAATTTTTGGGGGTATTTTAAATCAAACGTCATAATAAAATTCCTTTGGGGAACTTACCATTTCTCCAGTTGGTAACTCATCCATTATAGCAGTTCAAGGAATCTGCGTCATAATAATGGATTGAATTGCTTTGATTAACTTCAACATATTTTTTATTATGCACTCTGCAAATTCCTCCTTTTAAATAATCTTCTAAAAATAATAATTTATCATATGTATTTTCCTTATAATATTTTAATTTAACAGCTGTATATGTCAATCCAGGTTCATAATAACAATAACAAGGGTCTATTCATATCTTGCTAAACAAACATTCCGGAAACATTCAAACACGTCAGTCAACAGGCATACACCCAATTTTGAATAATTCATAGACTAATGTTTTATCGTATTATATTTTAATAATTATCATGTTTCTTGTGAATATTGATAATCATAGACCGATATATTTGTTTGTTTTAATCGAGATTAAAATTTTTCTATTTTATGTAATTAATTCTCATTTAAAATATTCTCTATTTCCTTAAACTTATTCCCTTTCTAAGGTGGTGGTAATATACTGTAGACCATTTTAAACTAATAAAAATATCTAAGTGTAACGCTGTCGGTAATCATTTTTACTTTTGGTACAACTATTGATATATATTGAGCCTCTTTTGTTTTTTTCTATGTTTTTAATTTTTTATGATCATTTGTAACTATATAATTGTTATCAATAAACTTTGAGTTTTACATCACTTTTAGTTTCCTTTGCCTTAGAAAGGGTTAATATACTCATAACAGTAGGTAGTTAATGTCCCTCTGGAACCGCATACAAAATCTCCAGTAGCCCCTCCTCGTGGCGACGGATTAATTACATAATTAGGTAATTAATCTTGATTGCGTAATTACGTAATTAAGATAGTTGATTTTTGTGATCGTGTTAATTTTTCAAAATAACTCTTTCGAATTTTAATTTTACAAAATTTTTTTAATGTAATTTTTTAAATGTAATTTATTTTTTAATGAAATTTTTACAATAAAAGTTTTATACAGAATTTTTCAATGTTATTTTGCAATAAAATATTTTATATATGATTTTTAAATAAATTAATATGAAATTTAATTATTATTAGTAAATTGAATGTATTCAAATGGGTAAATCTCTTAAAATTATAACTAGATCCTGATCACTTAGCACATAAAAGTTGAACAATCAAAAGAAATGCAATTTCAATTACAAAATTTATTATTTAAACATATTATTCAATGTTTTCACTCTTTCTCACATCATTACTGTCTCTAAATCAGTAAATCATTTGGTTGCTTAGTTACCTCGTTGCTAACAAGTTGTCAGTAATCAAATTCAATGATGCTCAATACATAGTTATATTTTCTGAAAAAAATTTAAAGATCTTCGTATACAGTTTTGTATGTGATTTATTGAAACTTTGAAATTATTTTGTAAAACTCAATACGTTTTGTTAAAAACCCTTAAAAATTACATACCATAAGCTAGTAAAATCGGACACATTATCAAGTTGTGTAAGAGCATTTCTCCGTCTATAACCCGTGCAAGTGAAGGCCTAATCGTGAGTAACGATAGGCCTTAACATCAATTATGAAATCCTATAATAGCAGACTTTAAGCTGCCCCTCCTTTCTCTCTTCATCCTAAAAATAGACTGAAGTCATCATTTATACATCGACTGAAGTTTACTCAAACCGATTTACTCAGTGGGCACTCATAACTTATAATATTAACATAATCTGACCCTAGGATCAAACTGAATGAGGGTATGGAGGCGGAAGTGTTGCGAAATCTATGCAATGTCAATGTTTAAACTAAATTAATAATATTATGTAAAATACAGGTCATTGAAACTATAAGTATAATCATTAATCTAAAATGAGACTTTAGTGTAGGGGATTAATGAATCAAATTAATAACAAGAGGTATAAATGAGCCAAATTATCAACCCAAATTAAGTGTAGTTGTCAGCAATATTAATCATAATTTGAACATAACTTATAAACCCTTAACCTAAACCTTTAAACTAGGAATCATCAAGTAGAATCCACGACTAGAGGTAGTATTTAATTTATTTATCATAACTCGACACAAATTTAGACGAATAACGTCTAATGAAACTCAAATAAACTTAAGTATCAAATTACTCAAACTCAAAATATGATCTATATCCAGGGAAATGGTAGCTAAGAGTTAATAAATAAGCGCATAAATAAATTTAGTAACTCTACGATGACACATAGCACGGAATTTAGCGTCGAAGGGCACCACACAAGTTCGGAATAATAGATAATCACCACCTATCGGGCAGGACTAGCAAATCAACAACAAAGACAATAATGACTGAACCAAACTCACACTTGGGCCATAGAAGACCGCGCTAATTAGATCAATACTTCAATCGGCGTCCAACTTCTTCAATTTTCTATATGCCAAAAGAACAAGTACTAACGATCACTGATACGAAATAAATACCCGGAAAAAATATTAATTTGATGATCGACATTCATAAACTTAGTCAACCCTAGGCCCAGTAGGAAAAATATTCCAAAGATTGTATTTATTTACATATTACTTTTACGTCGCCATTTACCATTCAAGACATCAAAGTTTAGTTTCTAATTTTTCTATTAAGCATTTATGTAGTTTTTCACCCAGGGTCAAAAGAGTTTGGGAAAAGGTGATCTAGATTTTAGCCATTGTCGGGCCAGAACACAAACGGCCTTGAAAACTGTTTAAATGTATCAGTAATATAGCAAAAAAAACCCAGCACCCTAAACATTTTAGAGAACATATATAAATATAAAATCAAAAATCACAAAAGTACATTAAAATAAATACTAAATGCATCAAGAACCGCAGAAAAATTACATAAAAAAATAACATAAGAACAAGAAAATTTGACCAAAAATCAACAATTTATATAAAAGTTTAAAATTAATGAACAAAACGAATTGTAATAAAATAATTTTATTTGGAAAATTCTCTTTAAAAATTTAAGAAATAAATTGTAAATTTAAATTAAAAAAATAATAAGAGTTAGATTTAGATAACACAAATAATTTCAAGGTCAAATTTGTTTTATCGCAATAAAAATAACACGCAAGGTTATGGTCAAATTATAGGTACATAAACTGATGTGTTTTCACAAATTTTCAGTCTTATTTATTGCATAAAAATTTGCTGTTTGAATTTTTAGTTGGTGTGTGTATTAATCTGAGAAAATCGCGAAATCCGAACGAACAAAATCATGAAATATCAGTAATTTAAAGGATATTTAAAAACTAAATAAATTATTTTGATTTGAAAAGGAAAATATGGGCGGAAAGCTGCTCAAATTTTTCGAAATAATTAGAATACCTTATCAAAAAACTGTAAAATAAGGGTAGAACGTTGATCAATTATTTATATAATTTAAATATTCTAATAAAGCTGAGAAATAAGGGCGGATACCTACTAAAAATCTAATAATAATAATAATAATAATTATAACAAATATAATAATATTAATAATAATGATTATTATTATAGCAGTAACGACTGACAAGAACAGTACATATAACTATAACAATGATAATACCAATACCAATAATAAGGATCATAGTAGTTATAATACTGATAGGGATAAATGCGATGCTGTAAGGATATTTAATATCACGAAAGCGATTTCATAGCTATTAGTTAGAGTACCAACGTTGCCTAGCAACATGTAACCAGTGGAGGGCATGTATTTATAAGTGATGTCAATGGTTATAAGGTCATAAACCACTAACCCACCAATCATAATAAATTCATAGGAAATTTTTACGAAATCAGGAGAATTTTTTTTAGAAAATTATATTTTTAATACTTGAGATAAAAACTAAGATAAAATGATGTATTAAAATGATTATTATAAAAACAAATAAATGAAATAAGTTTTGTACAATTTGTTAAATTTAAAACTTTTACAAAATTTATTCACAAATCAAACTTTAACAAATGTTTTTTAAGTTTCCATAATTTGATTAAAATAATTATTTCAAAATATTATTTTATATTATTTAAAATTGTATTTATAATTACGATAATAAAGTTTGTTTTACTAATCTTTTATTTCAAAAATTGCAACATATTAAGTTGTTATTTTATTATATCTTTTCACTGATTTATAATTATCAGGTCTAATTTGAAATTATAATAATTTATAATCCAGCTTCAATTATTGAAAATAAGCGAGCAGTGGAGCTCATTTTTATATTGGGATAAATTTAAAAAGTGTCACCAAATATCGACAGTTAGTGCATTTTTAAGATTTTAAATTAAATAATAATTGAATCTTTGATTATAAAATTAAATAATAATTGAATCATTGATTACAAAATCAAATAATAATTGAATCATTGATTAAAACATTAAATAATCATTGATTATAAAATTAAATAATAATTGTATCATTGATTATAAAATTAAATAATAATTGAATCGTTGATTATAAAATTAAATAATAATTGAATCATTGATTATAACATTAAATAAAAATTGAATCATTAATTATGAAATTAAATATTTAATTATAATTTTTCAAATTGAAATAATAAATATTAAGGTAATGATAATAATTGAAAACGCCAACTAAATAAATTGTATAACATCTCAGTTATATTTCGACCGTTTATCAGTATTCTTGAAGGTTAGAAATTGCATTAACAATAACCAAATGAAAAAAGAATATTTGAATGATCTGATTACAGTAAAATCCTAACAATAACGGCTGGGTTATTTAAACAAAAAATGAAAATGAGTTGTGCACTTCAATTTGAAAAAAATCAAAAAGTATGATGGGAACTATGCAAATGTTCATTGTGGGAATGTAAAAGGAAGTAATGGGAAAATGGTTAAGAGCAGCAAATGAGAATTCGATAATTGTGCTCGAAACAATATTCAGAAGCAAAGCACAAGAAGTATCTCAAAGAAACTCAACACTAGCAACGGACCCAAATTTATTGCCAATTTCCGAGTTGTCCTTTATTAGGAAAGAAATGAATAGAAACCAGGATATATATATATATATATATATATATATTGAATCAGAATATCGTTCACACCTGAAAGTACACAGATGTTACCACTGTCAATATCACGGATAAACAATGATGAATGCAGAATTGAACCTGAGGAATAAGTTTTGGCATTTCAACTCACAAATCCATAGCATCAGAGAAGTCGTCAGCGGTGATCAGTGAGTTCAATACACAGTTATTAAGTTCAACAATTATCTGTTAGGAAAATTTTAGTTGGTCAAGACTTTATTGCATCCAAAGCCCCACATTTATTAAACAAATCATGATTCAAGTAATACTGTTAAGATCCGAAAAATGGGGGATGAATCCTAACACAATGCGGTTAATAGATCTGACACCAAAAATCTATATAAACTATAATTAATATAAATACCAATAATTATTTAGGGTAATTAACGGCTTAGGTAGTGTTTTAAAATTATTTATTAGCACGAAAATTTACAGGATTGTGTGATAAAATTACCAGATACAAAGTCAGGATGCCTTGATCTCGACTGCGTTTGACCCAGTAAGAAAAATAGTTGGGTCCTGTGTAGCACAACTATCACTAAATGTGTAAACGAAGGGTAATCAAGAAATTCGAATTTTGGGGCTACCCGAGTGGAGTCAAAAAGTCAATAGTTTTTGTCTACGCTTAATTTTAGAGTTATTTAACTTTCTCAGAGTTGAAATCAACTCTCACCCAAACCTTCGTTTTAGATTTTAATCAAATTTTTAATTCGCCAGAATAAACAGAAACTCCTTTCTCTTCTCTAGATTTGCAATATTCTCCAGAAATATTTTTCTTTACAATTTTAGGTTTCTCTTTCACTCTCCTCTTTTTTTCTTTTCTTTCAAATTTTGAACAAATGCTATTTCTTTTTTCTTTTCTTTTCCTTTGTTCTTTTCTCACTTTTGAAATTCAACAAGTCACTTTCATTTTTGGTTTCCTCTTTTTTCCTGGTTCTAGATCCAATGAGCTATTTATGTAATCTGATTTGTCAACTTTGATTTTGTTATTGTAAATCACGATCGATCTTTGTACAACCTTAGATATTCAGATAAACAATAATAATCCAATAGGTTATTCGTTCTCTCTCACACACAATTTATCATGCACTATTAACCACTTTGTTTGTCTTGTAATCTTTGTCGTTCTAATTTTCGCTTAATTATTGGTCGTCCTTTTTATATAATAATCCACTTATTCGCTCTAAGAATAGTAATTAAACAATTACTATAAAATATTTACTATATTTCAAAATTAAATATTGTTATTATTATTATATAATTATTCATATTATAATTATAAAGTTTTAATTATTCTTGTTTTTTTCCATTTATAATAATTTATTTTATCAAAACTGAAAAAGGAAATCTAAACAAAACTAAAATTAAAACAAACATTTTCTATGACAAAGAATTGCTATGTAAATAATTTTAACACGTTAATCGCCATGTCAGTCATGTGTCTGACGTATGCGATTTGGTAGAAGGCCACGTCAATCACAGATGTCTGGCGCAAACGATACATTTGCATTATATTTCGAAAGCTTGGCCTATCAGGAACAAAACCTGAAAATTTCTTGGCTTACTACAAAAAATAAAATGAAATAAACATAGTTATATAATGGTATATTGTTTCAGTTGAAAAAATACATTTTAATAATTTTTATTTTGATATAATTAATTATATTCATTTATCATGCTGTCCAAAACATTCTATGCAAAAAAAGGCTGTTGTTCGCAGTCTGAGCAGTACGTTGAAACTTTTTCCCTTTTTTTCTTGCTGCATCTCGACCTTCTGCTTCTTTTATTTGAGCGTAACATTCAGTGCACATTCTTATTTTCTTTTTTTCAGCAGTATACATTATTTTTAGCCTATGAGTTGAAATTTTTGGGTTTTTAGTTTTGTCCGAGCTTAAGCTAAGCGTTTCAGTGACCAAATTTTCCCGAAACTGTCTAATTCCTATGTTGCTTTTATTATTGATTTTATATATTATACAAGCATTTACTACTGATATTCCAAGAACATATTCTATTGCTAACTTCCGGTCCCATTTTATTCCTTTTGTTAGAGTAGTTGCATAGGAACCCATTTAATCAGAAATATCTATCCCTGCTTTACCTTTGTTATATTCACAAATCGGGAGTGGTTTTTGTTTTTTTTTGTCGACTTGAGCTAGCAGAATTTGAGTTTATATACACAATTTCAGGAGCATGTTTTGTTGTCAGTACTCTAACATATCGGGTATCTAGCCAGTTAAGTACTACAATACCATTCTTATCTTCTCTCGCTATCATTTCTCCTTCAAATTTGCGTTCGTAACTTCCTTTGGCATAAACTTCTCTTATTTGCTCTTACAGTGCCCACAACATGCGTTTTCTGACGAAGAAAGTCCAATGCTAGCGGGTAGCTGGTATAGAAATTGTCTACGTACAATGTTCTACCTTCATTTAGAAGCCCCTGTGAAAGATCCTCACATAATTTTGCTGCTAAGCTGTTATTTTTATCATAATTAAATCTAAGTAAAAAAAAAATCTAACAGCGGTTTAATATTTACCAATCTGTCATCAGGAATAGCATTTTCATTATTTGAAAAATGTAAGAGGCGTAATAATATTTCAAATTTGTTTCGAGACATGATGCTTGAGGATATGCTATTTTTGTAAATATCTTTGTTCGACCAATAAGAAGTTATATTTCCCATTCGCACTAATCCCATCCACATAAAAAGGCCGATAAACTGTCTTATTTCCTCAGAGTTAGTTAGATGCCATTTATTTAGACTATTGTGTCGAGATGTTCGAGTACGCTGAATTGTTTGTTCAGCATATATATTAGTTTCAGTAACAATGAGATTTATAACCTCTTCATCAAAAAATAACATAAATGTATCAAAAGCAGAAATAATTTTTGGCAAATCTAATTGTAAACCAGATTTTCCTATGAAATCAAAACATTTTGATCTACCTTCATAAGCATTCCATTGAACATCACTAAACTGATAAAATTCACACTCGAGTATTTCGTCATTTTCAATATTTTCTGTAGTTTCTTTCGACTCTAAATCTTGAAAAAATTGTTGAAGATTTTCTTCATCTGCATTCAACGAAGGACTATAATTTGGATCATTTATTGAATCATCTGAACTATAGTCTTCGTGGTCTTCATCAGATATGTTTACATTTTCAGCAATCTCTTTCAATTCCCTTTCACTTAGAAACTTTCGTTTTGCCATTATTTGTAGATATTTACAAATTATTATAAATATTATTTATATTTATATTAATTGTAAAGAAATAGTCACAGTAACAAGGTGTTATTCAAAACAACAGGTTAATACTTGTTGTATTTTGTTTGGATGCGTCAGACATATAAAGACTGACACGGCTTGTCGAGAAAAAAAGTTTTAATATACGGCTATGTCAGTCATATATGTGTGACATAAAAAATAGTGTTTTTTCCGGGAATTTTGGCAAAAAAATTTTTTTTCTGTGATACATTAAGTTTCCTTGATACATTTTTAACTAAATTATCTAATAAAGTTACCATGGCACATGTGAAAATTTTTCTGATATTATCGTGGCGATTAACGTGTTAATGGTTGATATCTGTCTAGAAATATGAACGATATTTCATAAAATTGATTTTTCATGAATAAAAATTTCTAAAATCAACAAAAATTTATTTGATTTGTTTCATTAAAACAAAATTGACAAATTCAGAAATTACCAATGAATCCCGCTTTTCAAACATTGGAAGTTAAAATTATCACTTTGAGGATTTTATAAATTTGAATTACAATTTGGAAAAATTAAAAAATGTAAATATGAATTTGAATAAAATTAAGTAAATAATAAAAAATTTTACCAAAATAAATCGGACTAAAAGCTTAATCAAATAATAGAGCTAGAATAATTAATAAAACTCAATGAGTTAGAGATGAATTAGATAGCAAAATGCTCTTATTAAAATAATCATAAAGATTATTATTAAATTATTATTATTATTATTATTATTATTATTATTATTATTATTATTATTATTATTATTATTATTATTATTTTCTCCACTTTTTTAAACTTCAAATTTACTTTTAAATTAATTTAAATTAATTTTTTTAATTAAATTAATTTTCTGGATGGATTATTTCAAACATTAAGAGAAGCAAACATTACGTGTACATGGCTTGTTTTGGATAATTGCACTATTCACAAAACTCAAGAAGTGAGGGATAAGGTTTGGACAACATCTCATACTCTTGTTTATCTCCCACCTTTTTCTAAAACCAAATTAGCAACTGTTACCCAATCTGATTGTAATAATTATTATGTTGACATGACTATAAAATTGCCATTGGCTACAGGTGGCCAACCTTTACATTAAATTAAAAGCGCTTATTATTTTTGGTAAATAGTTGATAGAATGTATTTGTTAGGCATTTTTATTAATATAAGGTTGATTTTCGAAATTTAATTTTTAACTAAAGAAGCTATTTAATTATTTTGATTTTTAATTAATTTGAATTTAAAAAAGTGAATTTGAAGTTTAAAACCTATATTATATTTAGTATAAATAGACGATGTTAGTATCTCATCAAAATTGCTGTAAATAAGTAAATAAATCTAACCGATTCCGATCAAAATTCCATCGACGTAAACGGATTTGCGAAAACAAATTCCAATATAAAAACGTAAATCCCGAAATTTGAAAATGCATAGATCAATTAATATCCAAATGAAAAAAGTTTTTTGTTCTCACTTGGGTTGTAAGGTTGAACTAGGAATTCTGTTCTAAAAAAGAACGATTTTTCTTGCTTTAATTGTGCTGGGCACCTGATGGCTATAAAGATATGAAATTTTTGAGGCCATTTCATGGATTCCCATCAGATGTGCAGACAAAAGATATAACTATTAGATAGCCGTCAAAATAACGTTGGTAATGTATTCAAATGGGCGGTTTCTAGTAAACGGTGAGCTATATTGCCATGACTGCTAATAACCTTGCAAACTTTTGGGTTCACGAGATAACACAGAAGGTATTCATGATCATTTGAATTACAGGTCCCACTGTTAACGAAATAATGGATATGATTCGAATCTTAGTTAATTTAATAAGTTTTATAATCTATGCTCACTTCAAAACCTGGCACCAATAACAAGATCAAATCATTTATTACAATTATTTCAACCACATTAATCAAGATTAAGTTTTATTTAAATTTCTTTATTTACCCCATCAATCGAGCCGTCTTCTATCTCCGGCGTTTCTCCCTCTCGGCCTTGCTGTGACGAGGTTTATTAGGCTTCGGCTTTTTCATATCAATTGCATTGCGGTTCATTGTAAAGGTTTGGTTGGAGGTTTAATGGATCACTGCCTGATCGATATGGATGATTGTGGTCGTAGTCGGGTGGTATCTGATGTCATTTCGGATTGTCTCTTTCAATTTTCATTGATGATTTTCTCTTTTCAGTTTCTCCATTTTTGTGTTGTGCTTTTAACAAAACATTCTGTTGACCAGTTTCTTGGCTTGTTCCGGCCGTATCTAAGTCAGTTTAAAGAAATATCATTAATTTGAATCAAAAGCAAAAGAAACAAGATCGCATGCTGTATTAAGGCGGATTTCTCTAGATGAAAATAATACTCTTTTCGGCGGTAATGAAAAAACATCCGGTTAAATTCTTGGACTTGTGTAGCGAACAATTTCGAACAAAATTGCGGGCATTCGTGTGGAGTGACGAATAGGTAAAGAAATCGAATATATTATTGGGATTATCTTACTGTAAAATGAGCTTGACCTGGTATTCGCCTATCCTAAGGTCCTGTGCACGTAAACTACGTCGGCATTTTTGTGCAGTCCTATCGCGTCTGAGAGATAATAAGCTCTATACTCTAGAGGTTCGTCTTGGCCGAATATATAGCTGTCGATTGTTAGAACGAAGCATTATGGAAGTGTCGCGCGTTAATTCATCAGGTTTTAAGTTCAATAGCTATCTCGAATTGATATTCCTACTCCTACTTCATAATCAGTACGCTCGGGTTCGTCTAATTTTGATTTTACGTGCATTAGTGTGGTTGGATTCATCTAGCTTTGATTTAATGGATAGTTTTCGAATTGATAATTATACTATTATTTCACGAATTGCACTATTATGATTGAGATTACGTCTTCACAGTCTGTTTTTTGTTTTGCGATACTTGTACGAAAAGGAAATCAATTCGGAATTAACAATGTTTAAAAAATTTTTATTTTTGTCGTTAACATTTATATTTCAATCCTCTGAACTGGCTCCATCTTTCTCTATAATCACTCCTGGTTGAATTTGCACTTCCCGTTCGCCTAATAAGCTGGACGATTGTTATGGTCGTTTGAAGTATATAAATTTATAACGATTAAGCACGGAATTATACAAATGTTAATTTTACCTCTTTGGGCGCCCGTTCGGCGTTCCATAGTTATCTCGTCGCCACTGTGATGTTGAGAAGCATGTTCCTGGACTCCGGCTTTCCCTCGTCTATTGAACTTAGCTGCGTTGTTCATACTAGATTAGACTAAAATTTCCTTTTCTTCGTCTGCCTATTTATGCTGTCTCGTTGTGGTGCACGCATGTCTAGATTGGCGATCGAACGTATGTGTATGCTGTAATCACCCCGATTGGTTGATTTACTGTCAACGTGGGAATTTATTGATTAGAGATTTCAAACGATTCAATTTTTCTCTAAATATTTTATTTATGTGCGACGTGGAAATTTGTCGATTAATATTTGTCAATTAATAACTTAAATCGTTCGCTAGCCACGTCACTTTGGCTATTCTCTATAGTTCTCCTTTCGTGATTTTTCTATGGATTAGCGTGTCGATCTACTGAAAATATTTCAATAATATTTCATGGATTTGTTCGCTTCGTTAATTTTGGATTCCTCATGCTGGGTAAAAGTTCAGGTAACTGGTGTTATGAACTTTTCATGATTGGTTATTTCGGGTTTTAGCTGTTCCTCGTTCAACAATTACTTCTGATTGATTTTTTATATCCTGCTAATTATTCGTCATGGCGGCACTTATGGGTAATTCGTGGTCTATTCGGGACGCTTGGGGATTCAATATGTATTTCTATTCAATCTGTTATGGTATCCATGCGGGTGAAAATGGAGCTAGATTATGCGAAACTTTGGTGTAATAGGTGCTATCAGATTATTTTATTGAAAAACAATTTGTATTTGTTGACGACAATTTTAAATTTATGGTTCTTTTATTTTTATTCGGTGGAGGGTTATGATTGATTTAGTCAAAGCAACTTAGATTATTTTGTGTTGAATTTTTCCTATATTTGATTTTCGAGGGACTACGTTAGATTTCTATCACTAGAGCTTGGTCAATTATGGTGATTTTTTGCGGCTTGATTATTGGGAAGTAAATTTTTATATTTCGGTTTTAATAAAATTCTAGTTTAATAATAATGATATTACTGATCATAAAGATGTTGCGATAGCGTGATTGTTAATCTAGTATCATATTTGGGTGGTACTACCTAAAGTATTCTATAATTTTATCGTTTTATTCACAGTTTAATTCCTCATTATTTTCCTATGACTGCGGTGAAATTCCTCGGCTAAATGATTTTTTACTATATCTATTATACTTAATTTTTGATTCGAGACATTTAGAAGACATTATAACGATTTCCGAATTCTTTTTCTCAGTTCCTTTCCCTGAATATTGGTCTTAGGTCGATTATGTTTATATTAGGATTTTAAGAGTGCTCACCGAGCTACTTGATGTTTATGATTTTGGCCGATGTGTGAAATAAAAATGTAGGTCGAATTTATAGAAAAATGGGCGGTAGAGGAGCAGCCAAAAGACTACTTCCCCTCCTCCCAATTTCCCCTATAACGGTTGTAAGTTGACGTTCGGGCCCTGCGTTATTCACGCCGGAACCTTCACGGGCACAGGCTATTGGCAGCCTGAATTGTGTGTATATTTTACTAACTTGCGGTGCGTGAGTGGCTGTGGGTCAAAAAACAATTATAGTATTGACGGAAAAATTTCATTTTCTAATATTTATATTTATCCTATACCACATTTCATAAACTTTCTGAGCATAAATTCATAAGGTTTGAACATCATATAACAACACTCTCTCCCCACGCCGACATCCAAGCAGAGCTCCATTGAGGTTGCGAGGATGCGACGTGGAGAGAGTTTCTAACGAATCTCTCACTCACATCAAATAGTATTGTTCCAAAAAATTGGTTTCAAGTTTTGTAAAAACTGATTCGACGATTCTTGATTAAGACTGGTTAAAATTGTGTAAAAATGAATCGGTATATATACCTATTGCACGACCCTAACCTTGCGTGTTATTTTTTGATTCAGTAAAACAAAATTTGACCTTGCTATTTTCTAGAATATTCTGTTCTTAATTTTATTATTTTGAAATTTTATTTGACAATTTTTCTTTTGAATTTTTAATTGAATTATTTCTAATTCAAATTATTTGATTTTTATTTCATTTTCATGAAATTTCGCATTTTTTGATAACTTGTCAAATTTCGGTCAAATTGTTGGGTTTTCGTGTTATGTTTATATTTATTTCGTGCGGATCTTGTTGCACTTTGTTATTATTTTAATTTATTTTTGTGTTTTATAATTTTATATTTAATTGTTTTCTTTCTCGAATTTTGATAGGGTTAATTGGTGTTTTAATAGGTTTAAGTTTAAATCGCATGTTATGTTTGCATGTGTGTTACCGATTCATTTAAACATTTTCAAGGCCATTCATGTTCCGGTCCAACATAAAACACTCAAGGCCCATAAAATTGCAACCCGCAATTTCAAAAGTCTTCAGATTCTACTTTTATACACTGGTTTGAGTCTACGAGCTCTCTGATCGTGATCTCAATACCCACATACATAATAAGTTTCTACGTTAAGATACGTATCAAGATCAAGATGACTTAAGGTCCGGCTACTATACGTAAAATCAAATTGCAGTTCAAGTGAATTCAAAATTGAAGTCAAATCATTTAGTTTCTCAACAATCAATGTAAATCAGTTATATAGTAAATTTGGTCTCGAACGAATCATTGACGGCTTGGGTTTCACTTTCTAGCTGGTTTTCTCCTCTGATCGGGTTTTGAGGTTTCATTGTTTTTCTTATTATTTCGGATTCGGTTAATTATTCCTCTGGTTTTTCGGATTGGGATATTTTGTCTCTGTCGTTTCGTTACATTTAAGCAGATGATAAGACAGCATATCAGGAATACAATATTCAATGCTACGCTTATTGATAGGATTTGTTCCATCGACAGGATTGTTGGATTGGGTTCGTATTTCTGTCGAGATTTATTCTGTTGTTGTCTTTTGGCTGTCAGGATAATTTTCAGGATTTGACGCATTGGTTTGTTCTCGAGGTTTGCTTTGATAGTTGATTGGATTTGTCTGATGATTGTTTCTAAGGTCTTCTTTATTTCTAGGTTCTCATTTTTCATTCTTGACACTTCATCGTTGTTATTCAAAAGAGTTTGTATCATTTGTTGGGTTTTTCTGATACTTTGTTTCAGTTCGTTTATCTTTTCATTTTCTTTCGTGGGGCATTGATTACATTGTAGTGCTATTTGCTGACATTCTTCGTTTTCGGGGTTTCTGCAGATCTCTTTGTAATCTGCGCAGGTGCTGTCTTCTCTTCGAAATGGATGGGTTTTCTCGCATCGCTCCAAGGGGTTTTGGTAACGCATCTTTTCATCATTATTACTATCATCCATAGTTTTAGACTCACGGTTTTCTTTTCTAATATACATAGGTTATTTCATATACTTATTTACACTTTAATCGTCTATATACAGTGAAGTTTATCCCTTTTTATTCTTTCCCTTTCCTCGGGGGTGAGTGTATTTCGCACTCTGCCCCTTTTCTCTGAAAATCTCATTATTAGGACTTGGGCTTTTATTAATCGTTCTGTTAATTTTGGGAGTTCCTTTAGTTGCTCTTTATTCTTCTCAATTATCTTTCGCTGGTTGTTTATTTGTATTCTGAGATTTCTTTCTTTTGCCTGTTTTCTTTTGAATTGACGTTTGTAGTTGGTTAGATCGGTTGTCTGCTTCTTGAGTTTTCGTTTCGATTCTTGGAGTTCCTCTTTTAACGATTCCATTTCTTCTTGAGTTTGCTGGTGATTCTGTTTGATTTCTCTTGCTTCTTTACAGCTCTCTTCCAGTTGTATTAAATACCTCTGTTCGCTTTTACTGCTTTCTCTCATTCTTTCCGCTTCTGTTTTCCAATAGTCTTCTAGGACTACTCGGGTTTTTATCTTCGCCAATTCTTGTCCCAAATACTCGTTTTCTTTCTTTTGCTCTCTATTATCTCCTATATTAGTTGTTAATTTTCGTTTCATTGTATTGACTAATTGTCTTGTTTGGATCAGTTGTTGGCTTATTCGGACGATTTCTAATTCTTGTTCTACTATCTCTCGCCACTCTTTTCGTTCGGTTCTCCATTTCTTACTATAATATTCTAATGGGTCTTGTTTGATTGGTTGTATCAATTGGATAGGAATTGGTTGGTATTCATCGTGTTTATTTTTGCCGCCTTCTGGATTCATTTGAATTTCTGCTTCGTTCGAGTTCATACTAAAAATATATTGGTTTAGCTTTTTACAATTTTCTGTTTTTATCATTTTGTTCTCTGATTCAGCTTCTTTTATCATTTGATTTTCCATCTCGTTTTGATTCATTATTGTTTCTGAATATTAATATCAATTATTTCCTCTTCTCATTCATATCGTAATTCATATCATATTTTTGGTAATTTTTGGTTTATAATTTTTAGTTTTATTTACACTTTAACATTTTATTTTCTATTTAAATTTTTTACACGTTGTTTTCCTCCTCTTTTTACTGATCAGCGAAACAGAATCCCTTGATCCGCCCGTTGATCGGTTTTCTACATACTGGACATATGTTCACTTTTAATCCACATGCTTCACATGTGACCATATGTCCACAAGGTGAATAAATTATCTCAACATGTTTTTGCCAACATGTTACACATTGATGCTGCTCTAATATGGCTTCTTTTATCATTGACTTTTCGAGGTTTTTCTTTGGTTTCTCTTGGTATCGTTTAATGGCTCGCATCACTGCTTGTGTCGAGTCGTACCATTCTAGGTTGTTGGTCAACCTTTCACTGATAACTTTTCTCATCGTTTTAGTAGTTACTCCTGTTAATAGCATTAAAGTCCTCGTTTTTTGTCTGTCTAAGATATCTTCCACTTGTTGATTTGTGATTACTATTTCTACATTCTTTGACTCTTTTTCCTCCTTGTACATACATTTTCCTTTATGTTTTAATTTTGGAACGTTTTGGTCTGGCATTGGTTGTTGGTTTCTGCAGCCCTCGCACATTATTCTTCGTGCTGTTTGACAATATCCTTGACTTGCAAATTCTGCTGCTCTTGGGTTTCCTTTGAACGTTTTAATCCTTTCCTCGAACGTTCTCTTTATAGTCTCCTTCCCATATTAGTTCTGTTGGATCCTCAAAATTCTTTGTTATTATCTTTTTCTATCCTCCTTTTTTATCTTTGTCCACTTCCAATTTTGGGAATCCTTCTAGTCTGTTTTTCGCTTGATTTCTGACATCGAGATTAATTCTAAATGGACAGGTTGAAAATTTCCTCAGGTGTTCTCGTTTTGCTGTTTCTCCTTTTCTCCATTGTGCGAGTCTCCCTTCACAATAGATACATGTTACTTTGCTTGGTATTTTTGGTGTTCCGGTAAAGTAGAATCCCTGTGCCGCTAATTCTCTGCTTTGCTGGTTTGTAAATATCTTATTATCTTGGAAAGTTAAATATCTTTATTCCTCTATTCTCAGCTGTTCGTTCCTTACCGTCAGTTCTGAATATTTGCTGAGGCATTCTTGTTCCGTTATAATCTCTGTAATACGCGACTGCGGTTGTTAGTGTATTGATTTTTTCTTCTGGTTTTTTCCAAAGTTTCGTCCATATTGAATCTGGTTACTCTCTTATGTTCACTGTTATTTCTTCACTGTTTCCGTTCGCCATCTGATTTTTCTGATTATTTGTATTTTTTGATTTTTATAAGAATCCTTCCCCTATTAATCGTTGTTGTAGGATTGACGAGCTGTTTTTGTTAATTAACTTGCAGCAAAAACAAAAAACCGCATCTTTTATAGTTGAATATATCAAACATGAACGATATACTTTTTCACCATTGGCTAGTTTTCTCTTATAGTGAATTGGAAAAAATCTTCGATTTTTGGAATCTTTAGGAAAATTATATGTAATAATTTGATGTGGTGGATTTTGTAATAAAATCTGACAAAAATTATCATTACAATAGTCAGGCCAGTTTCCTGGGTCATTGTAATCTACATAATTAATCGTGACACTGGTACTGGATTTAATTTCATGTGAACATTCACTTTGCATCATAATATCAAACTCTGAAACATCTTCTCTTTTATTTTCTTCTTTTCTTGAAATACCTTCATCCGCGTGATCTGACATATTTTGTTGTACATCTGATTGTCCCACACATCTATCCAAGTCGCTGGTGGCGGAAACATCAATACTTGATTTGAAAAACTTTATGAATCGACCACTTTCCTTCTCACGCTCTTGAGCTCTGAGAGTTTTGCGCTTACGATTTTGAAATCCCGATGGCTTTTTTGATGACATTTTAAAAGTAATAATGTACCACTCTAAATAATATTTAATTAATTTAATACGACAAAGTAATATTTGCTATTAAACTTACCAGCAAAGAAGTGGTTAATGTTTAGTCGTATGAAGGAAACAAAAAAAAATTTACTGCACTTAATTTCTATGACTCAATTATTTTTCTAATAATGCACCAAATTACACTTATCAGTAAAACACTTGCTATAATCTCATAATCGGTTTGCTGAATGTATGAAATTGACCAAAACAATTGCACGTGTTTTAGAACACCGCGTCATGCACTGGAGCGATCTCTAAATCAACATTAAAATTAGATAACCATCTGCAATGTTCGAAATTAAAAGATTTATATTAAATACAATAATTATCTTCTTATATTATCCTGGTCTATAGTTTATATAATATAATCAAAGTTATTAATTATTAGTTTTTTTTTAATAATGGCGATTACACATGGTTCGCCTTAATGGTAGCGCCAGCTCTGTCAATTTATCAATTGATAGTCACTTTCTGTTAGAATAAAACTGAATTTGCTCGGCTATATTATATATATATATATATATATATATATATATATATCAAGTAGGTTGCTTATATCAATTTTCTCTATTACATAAAATTTGATAAGATAGTATTTTTTTTGCTCACAATTGTTGGTGCACTGGGTGTCCTTAGTTTGTTTAAATCGGTAGAAAATCTACTCTACTTACACTACTAGACTGAAACGCTCACTTTTTCTACGGTCTACCCGGTCTCACCCAGACGTCTTACAATTTTTAATCCTACCACTTTATACCCATGAGTAAGCTCATGTTGGTACTGTATATAGAAACCGAAAATCCACGAGCAATTGATCCTCATCTCTAAGACTACTCATGATATTTTCGCTTTCGGGTTCCTGACTGCCGATAACAGAACTTACATCTCCTAACTCCCCATGATGACTTCAATATCTCTATGCGACTTCTACTTCAGCATCGTCATCAGTCACATGTATACTTCCGTGATCTCGTTTCCCATGGCCGACCTAATATTACAAAGTCCTTACTAATTGTGATTAAATCAGGATTAAAATTTGGTAGTAAATCTATATTGAATTACATTCAAAAGAGACATTATTTAATACATTAATGAAGCTTTCAAATTTTATATTTTATTAATTCCCTGGAGGATTTATTTTAACTAGCACAATTTTAAGATTTTACTTAGTTTATTTACGAAAAGATAGGAGAAATTTTGCCGAGTTCATTGGCAAATCCAGCTACCTTGGAAATTGTTTTAATTTGTTATTTAGTTTCAAATCCTAACATACTACAATATAAAATTTATTCTAAATAATTAATCAGCTATTACTATCAGCTATTATAATAATTTATAAAATTCTAAATTTTAATTCGAGGTCAAACGTAAGTAATTTCTGGTTAATTTCCCGCCGATTAATTAAATTAACTATTTAATTCACAGAAACTCTTGCAAATCATTTAATTTACTTTACCGAAACCTTGCGTATTTACTATTATAAATAATTTATTGTAGTATCACAACCAAACTATTATATTTTTCATAAATGCTAAATTACATTCAACAACAATCATTGGAAGTATTATGAAACTATTTATTTAAAAGAAAACCAAACAATATACATCATTTAAAAACTTAAAATTAAACAAAACAAAAGGACACCTCTAAAGACGAGATATTTTATACGATCTCTACTAATCTAAAAGTTCTCACAAATCGATGAGGATATCTAGAGTATCCGCATCCATACCTACCGGGAGTTTCTGACTTCGAAAAATTTAACTTTGGTTGTTCCGACTTGTGGCACTGTGTGACCAATCTTGTTACCGAAGTCATCGGTCCAATACCCGACAGAAGTTTTGACGAATTTTGGGTCTCCATGACCTCCTGCTGTGTGGGCTGTGACATCTCCACCATCGATCTCATGTCCAGACTAATTTTCATTTCGTCATTTCTATCGGCATGGAATTGGTGCACTGAGATGTCTCGTTTCACAAATTCTGGGTGTTGTTCTGCGACCTTGGCTGTGGCATCTTCTAACACCTTTAAGGCATTTGACAGAAGAATGACTCCCTCAACCCGACGACGTTCACGGCATCACCTGCTTTTGCTTGGGTGATGTTTCTTACTAGTACTTGGAGGTTTGTCGGGATTGATAACTGCTTTCTCCGGGATATGGGTTGCTGGGATTAAATTTAACTTCATGGCTAGATTGTGGCCGGCTAAAAACTTGGTAAATTCGGCCTTTGTGAATGAGGCTATTAGTACGGCGCTCTGGTCATTAATGATGACTCATTGATCCCGATTTTCAGTGATGAGATCGTCGTGACATCTTGTCAGGCGATGGATTTGTTGGCGAAGAGCTTTCACGGCTTCTGATCAAACCACATGTCCAATGTGCGCTCGTGTTCGGCGCATAACTTCTGAGAGACATTAGGTTTGGCTGAATCGGTTTTTCTCGATTTTGGGATTTTCGTTATTTTGTAATGTTGCATATTGTCTCTGAAAAGAATTTTGAAGATTAAAAAGGAAAAACAAGAAAATTAATTTAAAATAATTTATTTAAGGCTTCGGACGCTATTAAAAAGACCTGCATCATTCCATACAAATTCAGCCAATAATGGGCGTTAAGTTGAAGTGCCTGTGGGGCACCTTGTTGTTGGTTTATATATATTTGACCGAGAATTTTGGGTGAAAACTGATTTACTCTGAGTTTATCTTACACTTGAAAAATTTGTATTGTAGCGATGCCGTTTTTGGAGGCCACTTGACAAAATAAATACATATTTTTGAGACTGTAATTTTCAGATGATGACAGAATCTATTACAGACAAGGTATGTATTTGCATGATACTACTCGTCTGACGTAGAATCAGTTGGTCAATTAATTTCTATTGTGACTTAATGTCTTTAAGTGTTGGCACCCGTGTGGAGCTCGGTGAATTCATTATATTTATCGAGTATCTACTATGAGTTTTCTATTCTGTTCCTTCCTCTTTTATGGTTGCAAATATTATAAAATCACATAAAATTTACATAGTAGCACTAGAAGACTTAATATTTTCCGTGTAATGGTTTTTTTAAATATACATTTGCCGTTGACAATTAAGAGAGACAAATACTTCCGATTCTCCGTCCTTTACTATAAAAAAAATTAAACTTAAATAAGTCAAAAAATCTTTTCATTCTTCTACATCTATCACTAGTTGACCCTCTCAATACATATAATTTTTTGACAGGTTTTAGAAAAAGCATTCCCTACTTTAACATTAATTTGAATGTTAAAAAACCACTAAGCTCATAGCGATCTTCCCAGTGAAGTCCTACTTTCGAGATCAGTACAAAGCTAACATGTCCCAGGAGTCATCGAAGGGTAGAAAACAATAAATCGACAAATCAACGTCCGTCAAACTCAACTGAGGGAATTGAATACCGATTCAACATTTTCCAGAAATTAATAAAATATATAAATATTTAAGGGGACTTGTCAAGACACTAAAAAGTGTCGCGGCTAACTTTAATGAAAGAAAGACTTACAAAATGTATTAGAGAAAAATAAATTACAACACCACTTAAGATTTCAAAATATTAAGGCTTGAAAATAAATTTTTGAAGTTTTGTAAAAAGTAAAAAATTATGAAAATGACTGTTGTTTATTTACTATTTTTATGCTTGGGTACGACCAATCAGCGAACTTTAAGCCTTTTTGGGGGTTTTAATTGTTTTTATTTATTTTAATATTTTATCTTTTTCTATTTATTTTGTTCTATTTTTTAATATTATTTTCTTTAACTTCATATTTTTAGGTTTTGGATATTTTTCGCTGACTATTTTTCTTTTTGATCTTTTAATCCGCCTATGTATTTTCTAAACCTTATTTTGCAAGGTTTTAGCGGTTTTATGTTTTCATTATGTTTCTGTATTGGTAAACTAGGGGATTCATCTAAAAAATAAACTATTAAACATACTATCAGATATACTGATATGCCATTACTGGCGAAACAGACATGCATAAATCTCGTTTTACGAAGTCTAATTAAGCGTAACCTTATCGTTTTACTAAGCTGACAGGTATAGATTTAAGATATATATATTATCATATGTACGCCCCTTGCACACTTTCAATCAATGACCAACATGGGGATAGCTAGTTATACTACTGAAATTATTATTACCTATACCACTATGATTAGTTTTCCAATGTGCGTTCCTTTCCAAACATCATTCTCGCATTTGCAAGTTTGGCTTAGATTCTGCCCTTAGACACATGTAATTCGAGGCCGTAGTAGTTCTCGTAGATGTTGCCATACGGCTGGGTGAATCACTTTACTGCCATTTCGGTAAGTTACCGATTTTCTGGTGATTTCCGATTCGGCTTCTTTAACGGGATAGTTTCCTTAAACACCTATTACCACTTCTAGCTCAATTGTTTCTAACTGTAATAAGTTACAAATGCGATAAGGCTACCGTATTGTTCAACTGTATTCGTTGGGTGAGATTTTCATTGTCTAAACATATTTCTACCACTGATTGTTCTCCTAAAATGAGATCTATTTTGACTTTTTGATTTTTTCTGATTCGTCTGCGAAATAATACTTCATTTCCTTCATAAGATATCGTTATTCGTTTTGTAAAAATTGCTGTCCATCTAACGAGTGGTGTAAGATGTTGCCCAACGGCGAAATCGATTGTAGTGTTCCGTAATTTCCGCCATATAGTTATGTTTTGCCTTTAAATTATCAAGTTATTTTTGCGTATTTGTTAAATCTAGCTGAAATGATGAGCAATGATCCACACAGAAACGGATGGAGAACTTCGTCCGATTGTTACAAGACGTGAAAATTCGAAATCCATTATGTTTTTACGCAAAATGTAAATTATCAGTCTGAAACGCGATTTGGTCGAACATTGTTGACGATTGTGCTTGACTTGACGTCATAATTAGACAGCAAATAACCAAAAATGATACTGACTTTCGAATATCCCTTGACCGTAATGGATATCGGTGCTCCGGAGTTTCATCATTTACATTCTTCGTTTTCTCTTTGGAGGGTTTTACAGGTAATACATTTTCCTTATCCAAAAAAAAAACACTTCTTACAACGATTCACGTTAACCATAATTGGCTCCGCTTTTCTGTTTGCAACAAGTTTTAAAATCACATTTGTTTCGGTTGTTCGTAGGACTTCATATGGTTCTTAAAAATTTCTCATCAATTTGGGCAATAACCTCTTTTTATTATAGTAGCTCTCTAACATTACTTGATCTCCGACCACAAAACCATGTTCTTTTGCCCTTCTATCATGATAGTCCTTTGCCGATATGGTTCCTTCCAATCTTCCATCATTGACATCTTCCAGTTCATCTTGTTGATCCATTCTGGAAGGCCCGTCCGCGTTTCCGTCATGATTCCCTTAACGATAGTGAATCTCTATATCACATGGCTGCAAAATTAATGCCCATCTCACCATCTTGAATGTATCTATAGCAGTGGTCTTCAACCTTTCACAACCTTCGGAACCCTTCCTGCTGATAATGCTTTTTAAAGGAACCCTATTTTTGGAGACCCTTCATGAAGTTAAAAAATGTTTGATTAAAAATTAAAATTCATTTATTAAAAATTAAAATACATTTATTAAATTAAAATTCATTTATAGTTCATTTTCTATTATAAAAAAATTCACTAGTGACTAGGTTGTGCCTGTTTTTCGTTACAAATATCATCGAAATTTGGAATTATTGATGTTATTTGCAATCGCATATCATTTTCTGCATCTAGTCTGTTTCGGTACTTGGTTTTTGTGGCAATATAAAGTGAAAAAGTTTTTTCACAAATAAGTTGACAAACGGCATTAAATGTATAATTGCTCGTTTTGCAAGTTCAGGGTACTGCTTATAAATTTGAAGCCAAAAATTTAAAATATCGCCGCCTGTAATCAATTTTGATTTCAATGATAAGTCACATGAAATGTCTATAAATTGTTCAATTTCTTTCATGGGTATTTTGAATGTATCTCAATACTCAATAAATGGGTTTTGTTTATTTTGAGATATTTTATTGTTGATCATTGATTATTATAAGGGACAATGAGAGATATAGAGTCATGGACCAATTATAGTTTTCCTATTTGTCATTTTCTCTCCTTTATAAATATATAAAGGAACGAACTTTAAATATGAGTATCTTTCACATAATTAGTCTGCTGATAGATCCTGCAATAACATAAAATTTCAATAACATGAAATTTATATTTTTCTTAATTTTCAAGTGGAACCCTTAAAAAATTGCCCGGAACCCAAAGGTTTCGCGGAACACAGGTTGAAGAACTCTGATCTATAGTATGCTTGTTTAACCATTGCAAAGGTCTGTGATCAGTATACACAATTATCTTTCACCCCACAGGTTTGTTCTAAGCTGGGTTATAGCATAAACAATTGCTAGTGCATTTAATTCGATTACTGCATAGTTTTTCTCATGAGGTTTCAAACCTCGGCTGGCATATGCAATTGTATACTCTTCACCTAGGTCATCTCTCTGACGTAGTACAGCACCAATACCCTGAGTGCTGGCATCTGTCATGACTAAGACATGCTTGTCAAAATCTGGGAACCGTAATCTCGGAGGTTCCACCAATACTTTCTTGAGCGTATCGAACGCTTCTTGTTGCTCTGAGCTCCATACAAATTTTGCATTTTTACCCTCTAACTGCGTGAGAGGAAATGATATAAATGATAAGTTTCTGATTGAACTTCCTATAATAGCCCACCAAACCCAGAAAACCCTTAATATGTTTCACGGTTTTCTGTTCGGGAAAATTTTTCGCTTTCTCGACGTTAGCTGGATCTGGTTTTATTTGATACCCTTCCTACTATGGTATCCATATATAGTCGTATAGGTTTGACATCCAAGTTGGCAACCTTTATTGTTATTCTTTTTTAACACTGAGTGATTGGAATATTGTACTTTTCGGAGAAAGCTTCGTCTGGTTCGAATACAACATCACCTTCCCAATTCTGGCTTGTAGCTACGAAACATACCATTTCGGTTCGAGCTGGTATCTCCATAGTATGATCAATAAACAGCGTATCATCCGTATAAATCTTTCTATTCTTACCGACTGATCTTACCAACATCCGTAGTGCAATCGAATACTACTCCTTTTAGCCTCTTTAATACATCCATGCCTAATAGACATTCTACTGGTAGAGTTCTCATAACGATGATGTCGTGATGGAGTTCCTGATCGCATAATTTGACCTGACATGATAAAGATTCTATAATATTCATTGCGAGACCTGCGGCACCTGACAACTGAACGTCTGGCACTTTTAGGGATTCTAACTCCTTTTAATTCAATAGCTTGGCTACCATTATCTTCCAGCTTCCTCAGATCTTGAGTATTACAGCATTCAGTTCCACAGTCGAATTTATCATAAATATAGTGCCATCTGGTATACCGATAATGTTGACTCTAATCTCAAATTCTACCTGCTCCTCGTCAGTGATATGAGGATTATATTCCTTGAATTGTGCTTTGATCTTTTCTAGAGTTTAATTTGGATAATGAACGACTTCCAACTCTGGGAGCGTTAGTGGAATTACTATATCAGATTCCATTTTTTGTGGGAATCCAAAGTCTCCTAGCTTAATTGTCGGTATTGTGAGAATTGTTGGCTTTAATGAGGTGCTTTCGACTGGTGCTGACAGCATTCTTCTCAAGCTTCGTAATTGCACATACCTCGGATACTGTTTCAATCTTTGGTTTGTTAATTCAAATTTTTGATCCGAACTATCATATTCTACTTCAGAAAATTTGTTTTTTCTCAAAAATTTCTTTTGTTAACTCATAAGGTGGAACTTAATCTCTGTATAATGGGCGATTTTGACCATAATTCGGTTTTTCTAATGTTCTCTTTTTCAAGGTCTACTTTGTCTTGATACGTTTCCAGACTCCTCATTACCTCCCCCATTTGAATTGTTATCATCTCGATAACTAGAATAATCATCCATCTCTGTCCCGATTATCTTGTGTTTGATAAAATGTCCCTGCTTGATCTCCTTGATCTCTTTTCGATGGTGTTTAAACAATGCGAATTTTGCACTTACAGGAAATTATCCCTGAACACGTTTCTAGGACCAACTACCAATTTTGAATATACTATACGTTGACATCAATTGAGGGACAATTATATTTATTATCCCTATTATCACATATATACCAGAACAACAATCGACGAAAATACCAAAATTGGTAAATGGTCCCTGATGAATTCCATAGATTGACAAAGGATAGCCAAGAGCATTAGTTTCGAAATACTTAAAATCTCCATCGCAATATACAGGTACAGCTTCTTTTGGATCGTCCGAATTTTCTGGGCCAAGATTATCGGATGATTCTATTTCTTTGGTGAAATATTTGACAATTATTTGAAGACGCTGACTTTTATATTCCACACATTGTCCGACTTAATGACAGACATTTAGATCTAAAGCTCCAACATTGAATTGAACTGGATTTTTCATATGAGTCGAAACGATTCGTTGAACACCGAAAGCACATGTGGCACTTGTCTTTGTCTTCGAACGGCGATGATTAAATTGAGCATTTATATTTCAAAACTCAGCTTCAACAAGAACCAAATAACTGAAATCTTTCCAATTAAATCCACATATTTCAAAGCAAAAGTCCGAAAGAAAAAATGTATTCAAATGCAAATTCAAAAAAACAACCCAAATTAAATTCTGAGCCGATTTGACCCGAATAAACAAGAAAACCGAAAATTCCCAAATTTCACAAAATATTCTAAGTTAATTAAAATTCGAACGATTACACACAAACTCGAAACCTAAAAAGCTCGCGTCTGTGCGCACGCCAAGAGAAATTTTCATTACCACAAATCGCGCACAGACGTGACAGATAAATCTATAAATCCTGTTCAGCAAAATTAAACATCCTCCCTCTTGACACCTTGGTGTCAACACCGCATCATCAACAATCAACTCTCATACTTTCTCTTCTACTTAAATGTACATAAATCCCGTCAAGGTTCCGACAATCTAAAAGCTGGAAGAGGTGCCATCATCCGAGTCATTCCTTTTGCTTTTCTTTGTCTACATCTTTTACAGCTCGACTCAGTTTATTATCAGTTCTGGCTTTGAAAATCCTGCACTCCCGCGTAATGGTTAAGAGATTCATGAATATCTAGAATGATCAACTTTGCTATCCAACTTTTGTCCGATAAAATAATTGAGTTTCTTGTCTCCATCGGTAAGAACTCTATGAATTAATCTACTATGGCTCCGCAATATCTTCATGCCATCCAAAATGGCGTCAACTTCCACAATCTGCTGTTTTCACTTATCCATTCATTCTTTCCAAGTTTTCTAATTTCTTCCAAAAATTCCTTTAATTGTTCAATCTTTATTGTATTAAGTTATGACATTCTGACCACCTCAGCCGTCAATATTCCGATTTCTCTTTTTTTATTTTTCTCGTGTTTGAAACAAATCTGTCAACCCACGCTCGAACTCGGACTAACCTTTTCCAAGACGAAAAGGTTTCAACTTGAAAGCAATTGGTATTCCCCTTTCTTACTTGCTCAATTGTTCTAACCACCATCGTATTGGCTTTTCTCAATTCCTTCCCACAAAACATTGTTCGTAGCTTTTTTTCATTGATCTTGAATTTCGGCCAGTCATGTTCGTCATTTCTTAAATATTCAGGACCTTCCCACCACAATTTATTATTAATTAATTATTTTGCTGACAGTCTCTTGATACTAGATCCGTTGGGTTCATCTTTCTCGGTACATAGTTCCACTGCTTTTTAACAGTGCTTTGTATAAACCCGATTCAGTTGGCGACAAACGGTTTGAACAACCTTGCATAGTTTCTGATCCAATGAATCACGTCTTGACTGTCTGACTAAAACCAAATTTCATTCATTGGTTTTCCCAAAATCCATGAAAATCTCCTATCTAATCTAACTTTAACACAAACTGCCATTAGTTCCAATCGCCGGACGTTTACTATTTGAACTGGAGCTACCTTGGCCCTTGATGCAATCAAATTGCTTCTATACCCAATTTCTGTTTACGTAAATATATTACTGATCCATAGGCCGTAGTCGAAGCATCGGAAAATACATGAAGCTGCCAATCATTACAGCTTTTGGTTCTTAAGCATCTCGAAATTCGCAGCTTTCCAAGATGATACGCATCATCAACCCACTCGTTTACCCCTTTAATCGATTAACACGATAACCTTTCGCCCCAATCGAGACCTAATACCCACAACTTCTGTACTATCATCTTTCCTTGAATAAAAAAAGGTCCAATTAGAACTAATGGATCGAAGATTCTTGCCACAATACTTTTCTTTTAGATGGAATTTTCGAAGCTA
The DNA here is from genome assembly GCA_022537955.1 of Schmidtea mediterranea. NCBI lineage: Eukaryota > Metazoa > Platyhelminthes > Tricladida > Dugesiidae > Schmidtea > Schmidtea mediterranea. The sequence continues at coordinate 321,489,171 of CM039679.1, forward strand.
AATTCATCACTACTGGAATACCATTCCAACCCTAACGTTTTAATGGACATTTCCTTCTTTTTCTCAATATTCAATGTTTTTGCTCTCTCTACCACAGGAATCTTCACCATTATTCGTTGTGAATTTGATAGCCATTTCCTGGCTTGCATTCCAGCATTACTCCACACCATTATCAAGTCATTTTTCAGCTCCATCCATTCATCTACTGAGTCAACAGAATCCATAAGCTGATTTGCAGATCTTCTCGGTTACATTACGGTTTTCATCTACAAACATTTTCGCATTCTTATTAATCTGCTCCTAAATTCACTTATTGTTTTTTCAGTATTACATTTTGTACATACTTTTCGTGATAAAGTAGTTTTCAAATTTCTTATTCCTGATAACGTAGCTCCTTATACTTTTGTTCTCTTATCTTATTTTCTATGCTTTCGCATTCTTTACACGTACCAATAAAATAGAATTTTTCTTTAGTCTTGATTGTTCTAAACGATTCATTTTATCTTTCAATTTTACATTCTGTGCAAATTTTCAAAGATATTTTTTAAATTATGAATTTAGTAAATACTAGCATGTTCTTTTAAAACACACTTGAATCCATTTGACCCAAAAATGAATATCCGGGAAGGTGGTGTTCTCCAGAATATCTAGAAGTTTGGAACTTAATTGTTGCAAATCATCTCCTTGCTTTTTCAGATGTTTTTTAGTTCTTTTATGCACTGCTTTGATTTGTTTTGAAATATATTTAATATAGGATTCGCAATAGGATTGAAAAAGTTTCATTTTTGAATATATAAATTTTATATATTGAAATTTTACTAATAATAATAAAATCTATTTCTTTAGCAAATAAATATCTTAATGTAAAAACAAGTAATCTAATTTACCTATTTTTATTTATAATAATTTATTTTAAAAATGTAATATTAAAATTTCTTTAGTGTTTAAATACACTAAATAAGTTTATTTATAAATTTATTTATCATGTTTAATTTTTAGATTTATTTGGTTAATCCGTCGAATATATTTTTTGGGATATGGTTATATGTATTAATATATTTATTAATATGTAACCATATCCTTTAACAACATAAGGCTCGGAAATTTAATCCGATGATAAAATTATTAATGGAGGAAAATTGCTCACAAAACTTTGATTCGAGAAGTTGGCAGATATGATGCCGCAAATCAATGCAGAAGTTAGAAAAGATAAAAAGGTTATTAGATAATAAATTTGTAAATTTAAATTATGACTATTTGATTTAAACTTTTTTTATCATAAATAAAAATTATCTTTTGTTATCAATAATTTTTTTCAGTAATCAAAAAGGTTATTAGATAATATATTTGTAAATTTAAATTATGACTTAAACGATTTGATTTAAACTTTTTTTATCATAAATAAAAATTATTTTTTGTTATCAATAATTTTTTTCAGTAATCAAAATTTCTAAATTTTCATTTGATTTTTAATAAAATAAAAATTATATTTGATTTCCATTGATTAATTCAAAACAAATTAGTAAAAAGCAATCTATTGAAGATGCTAAATAAATTATTAAAAATTCATTTTAAATATAACTTTTTTAGTAAGCCATTCTTTCTTCTGTTTGTTCTTTTTTATTTTTATATTAAACTATAAATATAAATATATTTCGGTTAAAAAAATATAAAATTAATTTAAATAATTAACTTGAATATTTTTTTCCTTACATAAAAAATAAATGATTTATATAACTAGAAGCATTATTTAATAATATATTTTATACTATATATTTTCATGTAAACTTATACTATATAGCAGTGGAATCCTAAACTATAAATAGATATGGCTTACAGCGTAAGCCATTCTTTCTTGTATGATTGGTCAATTTATTCCTTTTTTATATTAAAAGATGAGATATATGAGAAACACGGTATTAACTACAGTGATATAGATTTTAGTGAAATCGATCTTATAAATATAAAGTTCTAGAACCCTCTCAACCCTGTTATTCACCTGTTTCTCGGCAAAAACAATAAAATTATTGGAAATTCTAAATTTTTGAATAAATACCCTGCCAAATATGGGATTCGGTAGCGGGGTGGTAAAAGGGCTTTGAAAGCTCTTTTTATAACTACTAATGGCATTAAATGCCAAGGCAATTTTGGAACAAGTTGAAAGTAAATTTGTTAATGAAAATTGTGATCGTATGAAAGGAGATTTAAACATGATTAATAATACTATTTCAAATCTTTCAATTCCTCAAAATGATAATGATTCTGTTAATAAAAAGTTTGTAAAGGAATTGAATATTAAACAGATTGTTAAAATTAATTAACTTTGAAAACGTTTAGATGAAAAGATTAAAGAATCTATTAGTTTTGGAAACATAATATAAAAATTTGAATAGGCAATTCAATAAACAATTTATTGAATTAATTATTTTTATCACTAGAATAAATCTCGGAATGAGTGAAGTGAATTAAGAATCATCCAAAATGAAAAAAGAAATTAATGATGAAATCTTTAAGATTAAAAAAACTTTTAACTCAAATACAATTGATTTCAATACTCTTAAGAATGAACTAGGTCTTTACAAAATTGAATCTTCACAACTCTTGAATGATTTCGAAATATTTAAAAAAGATAATAAAATAATAGAAACATCAAACCTCAAGGATATAAAATTTAATAACAAAGCGTTTGGTTATTATGCTGTTGAAGAACAATCATCCATGATTTATTTTATTATAAAAAATAGTAAATAAATAATAAATAATAGAAATCGAATTCTTTCAATAAAAGAAATAGAGGAAAGTAATAAAATAATAGATGAAATTAATGAAAATATTAATAAAATTAAATATTCAAATGAGATTGAAATGCAAACTAAAAAAGAAATGAACATATTCGGCGTGACTCCGACGTTCTCGAGCCGGGTTACGGCCTGGCTCCCTCTTGATTGCGACATGTGGTAGATCAAGGTCTTCGTAATCTTCTTGCCGACCCGATCTCGATTCTCTCACAGGAGAAATTGAAAATTCCGCATCCCACATCGCCTGCCTGAATCTGGCTGCAGAGTGTGATGGGAATCGTACGGAGACTCGGGACGCATCTATCCATGAGTCGTCTAAAGAATTAATAATCATTATCACCGGCATTTGTACGGCGTTGATGAAGTAAGATCTCTGTATACTATGGGGTCGATAACGCGTTAAGGAGTTGCTCGAAGCGGGTCCATTAATATGGATTCTATTTAATGGGGGAACATTGGTAGATTCGATTTAGTAAAGAAAGACGTCGTGTTGTGAGGTCGCCTTTTACTATTGATTCATTAAAAAAAATAATAAACTAAATTTCGATGTAACTTTCGGTAAAAAGTGATTTCTGTATCCGTTGGTCACTGGCGAATATCGTCTGGATATTAGATATTTCTTTATTAAGATTTTCATTACATTTTTAAGTTAGTGAAGACAATTATACAAAGCACAAATTTAGACCATCACAAGAAATATTGATTTAATAAACATTGGATTTTCTCTAATTTCAGCGGTATTCCACGATTTTTGTTCTCTCAAACACAGAAAAATCGTACACCGTCTTATTCATTTTTTAGTCTATTGAGTGGTTTGCATTATGAAAAGATGGTAATAAGAGGAGGGTCGTATCGAGCCTTAATCCAGTGCTGGTGTCTTGGTCACGAGCATAAAATAATGATTAATTCATGAGTGACAGATAGACATAATTTTTACCTTCTCTTTACCTTCCGTTTCTGTTGATATTATTATTATGAATTTGATGGCCTGACATTAAAAGTATTCATGTTCGGTTGATTAATCGAATTGGTGCCAAATCAATTTACGGTGGTGCTTAGATTATTTTAACAACTTTTATTTTATTTCTATGGGGGACATCATTGAGATCCATGTTCTAGTGATTTAAAGATTAAAATGTAATTAAACTGACTTATGCAAAAATAATACGATTTCGATGTTCACTTCGAATTATTGTTGTATTAACTTTGTATTGATTCACTCTCGTCATTTATTCAATTTGGACATGCATGTTAGTTTCTAGTTTCGCTTTAGTTTATCATTTTTAACAGATTTTAATGTGATTTTGTTTACCTTCCTATCCTAGCTTCAAGATTAATTCAGTTGTCAAGGTTTTCATTTAAGTACTTCGTTAGAATAGTTTATTTATTTGATGACATTGTTGAGGTCTCGATTTTAGTGAGTCTCAACTTGCACTGGTTACTTATATAAATCAAAAGACAAAGTCAAATATATGTATATACTTTATTAATCAATAAAATTTACCAAATATACACTTTCAGATTCAATTCTTCAGATAGATACAATTTATTTATAAGCAATTAACAATTGAAAATTTGGTGCTTGTTGTGTAATTGTTAGAATGTGTGTCGGTGCGTGTTATGTGAATGCGTGCAAAAATCGTGTGGAACTTTATCTGTTCGAGTTTAAGATCTTAAAAAGATTTCCTTTTTAAGACCGCTTCTTTTTGGTAAAAAGTTAAGGGCGAAATAACTAAAAAATACTTCAGTATTTATACTAAAATATTTTTGTCAATTTAAATTTATTTATTTAAAAATTCGGGTATTTTTGCATTAAATTGATTTTTATTTATTTTATTTAAAACGTTCGATTTTATTCCAATATTTATTCAATAAGCCGGAATTATTTAAAATGTTTTTTACTTTATTTGTTTTGTGTAAACTAGAGATTATTTAAAATATTTTTCCCTTTATTTGCTTTGTGTTCACCAATAAACCAAAATCATTTAAATTCATTTAAATATCAATAAACCAAAAAAAAATGAATAAAATAATTTATAATAATACTTAATTTTATATACATTAACATTACCAAAAAAAATAATAAAATAGATTATCAATGTTTAAACCCAAATCACTGCTAAAAATACAAACGTGACAATTGTTTAAAATTCAAATACAAATGTAATAATCGTTCAAATTAAAATATTCACATCGGATTGTTATAATTAATAATTGTCATAATAATTGTTTGATACACAAGAAATAGATTTGGTTGTTCGAATATTGATTTGATTGTTCTGTTGGGCTTCTGTATATTGGGGGTTGACCTTGATTTGAAATTCTGCGTCTTTATGATTTATTTTTTTACGCTCGTTCCTCTGCATATATGTTCACTCTGAACTTGCTAGGCCCTGCTTTATAATATTTATTCAGGATAAATGTGGTGATGGGTCTACCCTCATCATCCAACAACATAATCTCCGAATTCTTTCACACACTCCCTTCTTTATTTGACGTTAGGGTAGATATGTTAATATTATGAGTTTATGAGTGCCCACTGAACTACTCAGTGTTTGAGATTTTAAGCCGTTGTGTGAGAATGACTTAGGTCGATTTTATAGGAAATGAGTGATGAAGGAGCAGCTAAAAAGCTACCCCTCCACCGTCCCATTTCCCCCCTATAATGGATAGTATTGACGTTTAGGTCCAGTGTTATTCACTCCGTAACCTTCACGGACACAAGCTATTGGCGGATGAACTGCACTTACACAGCTTGAATTGATGTGTATATTTTACATTCTTGTTGTGTTGTATCGGCTGTGGGCCGGAACGCCAAGAAGGTTATTTAACAAATTAATTTTATTATTAATTATTGGTACCGAGTCTTAAATACACCACCTGAATTGACGATCCATACATTAACTACTGAGTCAAAAATGCAATCAATGAGATATAAAAATTTTTATTATTTTCTTCTGGAAAAAATATACCATGTCTCATACTCACCACACTTTGCCTATCAGGAACAAATGAAAGTCATGCCAAATGTCAGAGATCACTTAAGCCGCGAAATACGAGTCCAATGCACCACCAGCTACTCAAATAAATTAAGTCACAGGTGCTAGTTTTCCTTTGTGACCAATTTTCACAGCCACAATAATCGAATAGACTAAAGTAACTTAACTAACTACAATGAAATGATGGTTATTTGGTGCAACTATAATAAAAACGAAAAATTATTTTAATTACTCAATCAAGGAAGTATAATGTCATTAATAAATAATCATAATAAAATTTGGAGTTGTATAAATGTTCTCTTCTGTAATAATGATGATAATATTTAACATATCGTAAGCTATCTTATGTGTAATAATAATGATAATTTTGGAATCTTGTATCGTATATAATGTTAATAATAATACTTCGAATCTTTAAATGACCTCTTGTGGGATAATAGTAATAATAATAATTGACCGATTGCAAACCATCCACTATGAAACAATAACAATAATTTTGAATTTCATAAATCGTCTCTTATTGGGATAACGATAATCCATTTAAAATTCCCTAAATCGTCTCTTACGTAATAACAATAATAATATTTAGAATCTTGTGCATGACCCCTTATATGATAATAATAATAATGTTTAGAGTCTTAAAAATTTCCTTTTATGTAAAAATAATAATAATATCTATAAATTAGAGTATAGGGCACCCATGGTAGTGGTTTTAATATTTTCTCATCCGGTAGACCAATGATAAACCGTAATAAAGGGATTTGCCTAGACAAAATTTAAAATCTTGCAGATTAGCTCCTAAGCAATAATGACAATGATATCATTCCTCTCAATTGTCTATCCCAGAAATCCTGGATCGTTGGATAAAGTTAAATTAGTCTATCAAAAATGTTCCATCGACTAACCCTTAAACTACTTACAATGGTAATTCACCCTCCTTGTTCTGTTTATTAAGGTGACAATGAACGACAGCAGTTGGACAAAAATAACTCCTAGCCGTAATGAGTAAATTTTTTTTTGAATAATAATATCAGTATTAACAACGCTTTTACCGGGAGGATCAGAGACAATAATAATGGAATTGATTTGAACTTATTATTGCGCCGTAGAGAAGATTGCTTACCCGTTCTGTTTTGAGTATAATGACGCCAATGTTGATATTTCCGCCTACCCTTACGCTAATTGTAATGGGTGACGGAGATATCAACCAATAATTAGCTATAAGCCTACTCAACTAAACTATAGAAAAAATGAGTTCTAAATTAAATTGAACCATAAATTTGTGACAGACGAAAGCCAAATAACGGCTAGGCCTTCCGAATATCAATAACTGTTTAACAGTAGAGTTGAGACATAAAGTTGCGCTTGAAATAATATCACAGTTAGTCCAGAAACTCTTAAATCCCCATGAACTATGAATAAGTTTTTAAGTCCAAATTAAAGGTGCTATGAGCAATATTGCGTTAACGTTACTACAAACATTCGAGTAACCTCAACCCGACTTACAAGAAGTGTAGACGAGTAACTAATGGTGAATAAGAATCGGAGAACGCGTAGGAATCTCGCACGCTTAGTAAATCATGGTAGTCACTTACCACCACCCAGATAAGTATACCACCCGACCCTTTAGCCTTCTCACGCGAAGCCTGATACTAAGAATTTCCCTAGCCAATCTCTTGATAACAAAGACCAGAACGGATAAAAATGACGATTGATGCATTATAATTTAGGGGACTCCTGGAATGATGCATCCCGGTTCATCGCACGTTTCCCTGCGCACTCAGTGGTTTGTCCCAGTAATACTCGAGTAAAATCCGCTGACATATCGGAAATCGCTTATAGGAAAAGATTCCAAAGGATAAAAGATTAAGCACACAGACGAAGGACCAAAGAAAAGAAATCGCACACACGCCTTCTAACGGCAGTGCGTTGGACCCAGTTTGAGGTCGGGCCAGAGTAGATCCTATGTGGCGCTCACTTTTGGCGACCTCAGCACCAATGGTTGCATCTCCAACGTTGCTAAGCAACGGGTAACCATTGGGGTAAGAAAATATTTACATCTGGGGTCAAGGTTGTCGAAACCATAAACCCCACACTAGATTACCAATAATAATAATATTAAAATTTTTATTTCTTAAATTTTGAAAATTTATCACTAATTTTCTCACTAAGAAATTTATTTAAAACCCAAAAATTTTAATTTAAAGTTAAAAAATAAAATTAATTAATTTAAATTACTATATAGTAATTTATAAAAATTTAATTTATAAAATGAAATTAACTTTACCATAAATAAAGCATCTTATTTTATATTACATACTATTATCCTGATCCTTAAAACTTAATAGTTTAGGGAAAATTTCCTGATATATCACTTTACTCACATATGTTCCATCCTGCTTGCCACTTATTGCCATGGTAACATATTATAGTATTCATGATTTCGTTACTAAAGTATGGATCGATTTTCTTGTAATTTTTTCCTAATATTTTTACACCTTGTAGATTTCCCAGACAAGCCAAATCCTCCTAAGTGACATTTGTCAGCATCAACGCTTACTATCAGGTATGCTTTTTAGTTTATTGTTTATCTTATTCGACGTTAATCTACAGATCACCCAAAAACAGCTCGCAAAGGAAATCCCTATGCTGGATTTTACTTTTCGGAAATTTTTCATTTTATTAATGTGGTAATTTTTCATGTTATATTTTTTAATTTAATAAAGTTTTATGATTTTATTCTTTGATTTAATGATTTTTATAACATAAATTTTTAAAAGTAATAGTAGATAGTACTGTTATTAGTAACATAATTGTAACCCTAGTATTAACAATAATAATATTAATAGTAATAATAGTCATAATTTTAAGCTGATGATGATAATAGCAACGTTGTAATGATAATAATATTGATAATCATACTAGGATAATAATAATAATAGTAGATTAATAACTGCAATAATGATACAAATGATACTAATAATAATAGTAGTAGAAATAATAATATTAAGTTAATGATAATAGAAACATCAATATTATTATTATTATTAATAATAATAATAATAATACAAGGCTAAACAATAATAATGATACTAGAATGATAATAATGATGATATTGTTGTTAGGTTACTGATATTAATAATATAATACTGGTAATAATAATAATACTACTAATATTGGATAATAAAAATAAGATTAAGTTAATAATGATAATATTAATAATAATAAATATAATAATAATAGTGATGATTAATAATAATGATACTATATTAATAATAATATTAATAACAATAATGAAAACGACAACAATAATAATAATATTATTAATAATAGTAATGTTGGGCCAGTACAAGGTTTTGTTTAAATGGATTGGAAACAGCACGCAAAGACAACATGGAAAATTTAAAATCGGACCCATAAACATCAAATAACCACCTCAAAATGCGAGAAAACTCATAATTAAAAATATAAAATGGGAAAACATAAAAGTAAATATTAACAAATGCACCAAGATCTGCACGAATCGACATAAAAATAGCATAATAACAAAAGATTTGACCGAAAAATGACAATTTACGGAAAAAGAAAAGAGTTCATGAATAAATTGAATAAAAACAAAATAATTTTAGTCAGAAATGATTAAAATTAGAAGTTAATGAATAAATTGTCAAATAAATCGAGAAAATAATAAAAATTAGAAATAAATTAGACAAATAATATCAAAGTCAAATTTTGTTTTATCGCATGAAAATTAACACACAAGGTTAGGGTCACAGAACAGGTATTTATACCAATCCATTTTCACAGAATTTTAACCATAAAAAATCAATTTTCACTCAGTGAACAAATTACTTTTCATCAGAAGGTTATAATTCAAAGGAGCAACTCTCGATAATTGTTTCCACATCGCGAAACCAAGTAGCTTAATGTAAATTCTACTTGCTCGTATGTGTGAGAATCTTATGTCGTATGTTTAAATGCATGAACCGAACTAATGAATAAATCATGATGCAGTTGTTTTGAAAAAATATATGTATTCTGAAAGAGAATTTTATTAACATATCGAAATTTTTCTGGCCCACAGCCACACAATATGCAAGTCATTAAACTAAAATATAACTAGTCACACTGTGTAAGTGTGGTTTCTCCGCCTATAGTGTGTGCCCGTGAGAATTCCGTCGTGCGTAACGACGGCCTCGAACTTAAATATTACACTCGTTATAGGGGCGGTGGGAACTAGTCTTTTGGCTGGCTCTCTTTCACCCATCTCCCAAAAATTCGACCTAAAATCAATTCTATACATCGGCTAAAATTATCACACCGAGTAGTCCAGTGGGCACTCTTAAAATTTAATATAAACACAATTACCTTAAGATCAAATTGAGAGGTATGGGAGGTGGGACTTCGAAATCGACGTGACGAAAATACTTAAAATTAATGAAAGTAATTAAATGAATTAAAGTTGATGAAAACAATTAAATGTGTTAAAATTAATGAAAATAATTAAATGAATACAAGATGATGAAGATAATTAAATGTGTTAAAAGTAATGAAAATAATTAAATGAATTCGAGTCGATAACGATAATGCGATGAAAATAAAATGATGAGAATAATCAAATACGTCAAAATCAATGAAAATATTTAATGAATTAAAATTGGGGAAAATAACTAAATGTGTAGAAATGGACGAGAATAATTAAATATGTTAAAATCGATCCAATTTAAAAGTGTTATAAAATTGAGAAAAATAACTAACTACGTTAAACCCATTGAGAATAATCAAAGATATCGAAACCTGAAGAAGAGAAATTAAAATTAACACAGTAACTCTAAGTGAGTAGGAACTCAATGATAATAGACGAAAGGGTAAAATCATCATACATTGCTAGGAATGACGAAAATAGTCATAATTCATTTGAAGAGACACAACCATCACGGTAGGAGTAATATAATTGACGAGTGTTACCTATGATCGACGAAAATCACTAAAGTTGATTAGCAGTAACTAGATAAGTAGAAGTAGATTGTGGTTTACCCAGCGTAACATTAAAACGGCAGTACCGAGTAGATACTAAAGTTAATGAAAGAGATTTAACAGGTAAACCAGCGGTTATGTAAAAATATTTAAGTAAATGAACGCCACCAAAGGTAACTTAGCATAGTCAACGATGAATTAAGGTAGTTAGAGAACCCTAAACGGAATTACCAGTGATTGTTCGCCCTAAATTTTGATTACCTATGATTAAACATAAGTGAATTGCCCAAATTCAACATGGCTAAATATAATTAAACGTAGTCAAAGGTTAAAAGACATAACGGAAAATGGTTAGTATTAATATAAACTTCACAACACAATATATAAATCGTATTATAGAAAACTGAACGAAGTCACTGAAAAAAAAATAAAACAACTAGTCGACAGCGAAGCATAATCAACGTCCAGCAGAGAACGAAATCATGTAATAATATAAAAGATGATACAAATCAAATTTAAGAATTCAATCAAATCGAATATATAAAAACAATCAATAGTTAATTGGACCGATCTCTCAAGTATCGATTAGACAGGAAATTGCTCACTGAGGATCTGCAGTGGGAGGGAATATAAAGTTGAACACCCACGAATGAAGGACTTGTCGAAGACTGAGAAAGGCCGGGTGGACATCCACATAGGTATACGAGAACTATTGAGAACAAATTAACACCAGGATAGCTGAATCCACGTAGGCAAAAACAGATTAGAATCCGGCACTGATTGATCGTCGAAGAGGGGACCATCGATATGAATTATTGAGCTCGCCATAGAAAGCCTAGTGAAATTTAAATCACCAGGAGCGATTACAAAGTTCTCTGTACTGCAGTTGATTAGTGAGAAATTGAAATACAGATTTGGAGTAATATATTCCTAAACGCCGTTCAACTGAATTAACGATATTAGATAAGGTAATATAATTCGATTAACTCATTCATCCGGATTGTTGATTTCCAAGGTAATGCCAACCAGCTGTTGATTTGTTTCAGTCAAGCGAGAAACATGTGTTGGGCCAGAACACAGACGGCCTTGTAAATATTTAAATGAATCGGTAATACACACGCAAATACAACATGCAGATTTAAACTCAAACCTATTAAAACACCAATTAACCCTACTAAAATGCGAGAAAGAGAACAATTAAATATAAATTATAAAACACAAAAATAAATTAAATAATAACAAAGTGCACGAAATAAACATAAACATAACATGAAAACCTAATAATTTGACCGAAATTTGACAATTTATACAAATTGCGAATTTCATTAAAAATGGAATAAAAATCAAGGAATTTGAATTAGAAATAATTCAATTAAAAATGCAAAAGAAAAATTGTCAAATAAAATTTCAAAATAATAAAAATTAAGAATAGAATATACTAGAAAATCACAAGGTCAAATTTTGTTTTACTGAATCAAAAATAACACGCAAGGTTAGGGTCGTACAGTAGGTATATATACCGATTCATTTTCACATAATTTTTAATCGTAAAACTCTGTTTAAACCTAGAATCAACTCTACTAGAAGATCACCAGAACTTTTAAAGGTGAGTTGAGGAATGTTCGAAACTCTCTCCACGTCGTGTCCTCGCAACCTCGTATGAGCTCTGCTTGGGCCTTGTCGTAGGGAGAGAGTTATGTTATTATTATGATGAACGAAGTTATTGTGGTAAATTATATTTCAATAAAATATTTAATCAGAATCTAAATTTTGTTTTGTTTTGTTGAAACTTTTCCGGCCCACAGCCGAAACATATTGCAAGTCATTAAAATCAAACATATAATTCGAAATCGTGTAAGTGCGTGTATTATCGCCAATGATTCGTGCCCGTGAAGGCTCCGGCGTGAGAACGCAGGAGCTGTAACGTCAATATCATTCAATATAGAGGGAAAAGGGTGGAGGGGAAATAGTCTTTTGGCTATTTCGTCGACACTCATTTCCCGTAAAATCGACCTAAGCTCACTGACAACAAACGGCTCAATAATTATAATATGAAAACAATGCGCTTAAGGTCAATCGGAGGGATGGTCACGGGGAAACAATGAAATGAAATCGTTGTTATAAACTTCTGATATAATGTTTAAAGTCAATAAAATTACTTAAGAGTAAAAAAATCAAATACGATAGTTGTTGTAACTTCTAATATAATGTTTGAAATCAAATAAAATTGCTTAAGAGAAAAAGGTAAAAGAAAATTAGTTGCTACGGACTCCCGATATAACGTTTAAAATCAATGAAATTATTTAAGAGAAAAAATTAGTTAATGTAAATACTAGGGACTCCTAATACGATGTTTAAAATCCATAAAATTGCTTAATAGTAACGAATAAATAATGTGAATGTTATAGCTTTCCGATACAATATCTAAAGTCAATAAAACTTATTGAAAGTAAAGAATAAATAACGTTAGGGTTTTCACTAAGTTACTTCCAATTAGAATTTAACTCTGCGTGAAAATTGGAAAATTAATAAGGAATGAAGAATAAATATTACAACTCTTTTCGAACAATTTAAATTCCCCGATTAATATTATAATTTCAAAGATTTTATTGTGATAGTAAGAAATAAGATAAACCCCGAACCGCATCTGTGTCAACCGTAATAAAAATTCCTACAATCTAGACTCCAACAACTGATGAATAACCACAAAACAAGGTTAGTTAAAATCGGAGAGAACATAATGAATGGTCAATAAATAAGAATCAATATCTCCACTACACGATAAAAACCCTCGACACGATAGAAACCTATGCATACTGAAGAGCGACACTCAAGCATCGACACTGTTAATGACTGAGCGATATATAAATAATCGACACGGAGAAATACCAATAGATATGTTCCGAACTCTACCAACAATTATAACCGCAAATAACTTCCCACATCAAGCGAATATTCAAATTAACCATTCATTTGCCCAAAATACTCCCTCCCTGAACCCAATAACAAACAATGTTTCTAAAAATTTTTTATTAAATAAATAGGTTAAATTGAATCCGCAGATGAAATCTTGCCGAGAAGAATTCCCGTTTTACCATAATATACCAGGAAATGATGCCTTAAAAATCCAAAATTCAATAATTTAATAGAGCGTAATTATATCAGTACCTGCTGTGTAATAAATTAGCTGCCAACGAGTATTTACCAACCCAAAGCTAGCTGGATAAATCGGGAAGACGAATGACTCGAACAGAATAATATTTTCTATATGTACAGTTGGTTTGACATTTATGTTCCGGCCGATCGATATCGGTGTCTATCTCGCACACACTAATTACAAACCAGAATGCAATGGGTGCACCAAATTATGGATATTCCACACTCGCATTTTCTAGAAAAGTTGTCCGCATAACGATAGCCGACGTGACCTTTACAACGCACACCGCCAATCATCTATCCAAGTAACACCCCAACAGTATAAATGTCGCAACCGACTCGACACCAATCATTAATTTACAAGGGACTAAAAATGTATTACCAATCAAGTGACCAAAATTTTCCAGTGAGATTCCCGGAAGACGTTGCAGCTCAAGGATCCAGCTCTAATATCTCAAGTAAATTAATTTTACATATTAACTATTCTTTAACTTTGTAAGTCCTAGACAGAAGCCCTAGAATAATTATTTCCAGCATCAATCTCAAGAAAATAGATATAAATTGATGATAAATTTAAAAAAATAAATATTGCTTTAAACGAATACCATGTTGATTTTTCCTTTTAAATAGTTCATCTGAAACTTGACAATCACCCCCAAATACCATCAACATTAATCAAAGGTACCAGACGTCAACCCAATACTTCAGACATAACCGTCGATCGGACTCTGACCCGTTCGATGAGGGAATGACCCGACTATTGATCTTATTTAACACATTGCCAACGGAGATGATAAAAATTGTTAAGCGCAACTGAATAAGTTTTCCTTTTGTAATGAAACTTGCAATTCCTGTTGTCGGAATGGTCATGTCAAGAGAATCAACGTTAGATTGTGTGTAATAGACTAAATAACCAAAATAAAGTAAGGTACTTCTTTTGAAATTCTCTTTTAAAGATACACTAAACAAATAGGATTTAGGAAATGGTTTGATTAACGATTTATTTAACCAATTTCTTAGTAAAATAAATGTATGAATAAAGAAATATTAAAGGATTGTTTTAATAATTTATTTAACTAAACCTTTAGTAGCAAATTAAATTTATAAGTAGATTTTTGTTGGTTTTATTAATACTTACTGAACAATTTCTTTAGCAAGTTCATTAGTAGTAAACTAAATGCATGAGTAGAAAATTATTAAATGGTTTTATTAACGTTTTTCTTTGACGAGTTCTTTAGTAATAAACAGAATATACGAATAGAAAGTTATTAAATAGTTTTATTGACGATTTATTTAACAAATTCTTTAGTAATAAACCAAATTTATGAGTAGAAAAAATTATTAAATGGTTATACTAACGATTTAATTAACAAATCCTTTAGTAGTAGATTAAATCTATAAATGGAATTTTTCTTTTGTGTTCTATTAATATTTTACTTCACGAATCCTTTAGTAATGAAAAAAATACCTATGTAGAGAATTACTAAATGGGTTATTCAATGATTAACCTTTCATCATAAATTAAACAAAATAGATAGAGAAAAATAAAGTGTTCTGTTGATGATATGATTCTCTTGACAATGACAGATTCTTTAGATAGCAAAGTAGAGTAAATTAAGGTAGCTGATTAAATAATTGGATAACCCATAATAGATTCTGGGTAGTGGCCTAGCTGAACGATCTGTAGGAACGGGAGTAGTATTTAGATATTGCGTAAAACCAAAAAATCCTTTAGTGACAGTTGGTACGAACATCAAGTGTAATTTAGGATTTTCCCTCAATAAACATCGTTCGGATCCCTTCTCATCGACTGGATCGAGTAGATCGACGCCTATTGATAAGACGCTCACATTGACTCCACAGTAGAGAACAAATTTCCCTTAAGCCGAATCTACCGTGTTATCAACAAAGGCGAGACCCGTAACGTGATAATCAAGAGAGCACATTCCTCCGCATACGTTTTGACGGTACATCACAGGCTAAAGATAAGAAAATAACACGGAAATAACCCAGGCAACGTGCACTTTCACTTATTAGCACGCGACCGAGCAACTACAGGGAAATTAAGTGGCCCAGAGAATTCGAAGAATCATTTTAAACTTGGATTTTTTTGTTTAGATGAGTCGTGGGTTGACGAATCCAGAGTCACCATCCGATTTCCCGCGCATGCTGCAAATCGCTGTCGACAAGCTATGCGGAATGCGGGATTTACCGTATCCCAGGTCAGAGAATCCAGATCCGGCACTCTACAACAAACGGAGGAGGTCGAGCTCCCGTTCGTAGCTATAAAACGGGAACCGGGCCGCAATCCAGCTAGAGAAATTCGTAGCCAGGCTGAGTTCCTCCTCGCTCGTTTTGAGGAACATCAGCGTCATACTAACATCCAAGTAGCCAGGGCCAGGCTATATCTCGCCAACGTGAACGAAGATATTGCAGCCGGCAGGATTGCTTGTACGGAAGGTTACGCGCCGCCGTACTACACATCATTCAACCTCGATGACGAGAGGTTAAACGTCAGCACGGAGGCCATGGACGTAGTCATTCCACGGAAGGTTCTCCCTCGAAAAATGCGAAGGAACGAAAAGCCGCTGAGCGACATCAGGAGCATCCCTATGCCCGGACAGTTGCGAAATCGAATTCCCTTCAACATCATAAAAAAACTGACAGTGGCAATTATCGACGATAACGCATGATGACCCCATCTTAGTTTAATAAAATAAATGATTTAGTTCATTTTTATACTCGTTTAATCCATAGTATTAATAAAATCACGCCTGTCAGACCCTATTGTTAATGATTATAATCCATTAATTGCACTAAAATAAAAGAATGCAACCTGATAAATTTGCTTTACAGATATGGAACCAGCGAGAGTATTACAACGTGAGTTGGAGTACGCACGGAAAGCTAACGAGAATCTCCGTGCTCAGCTCCTGCAGCTGTTTTTTTTATAGTTTTTTAATCATTATCGAATAAATTACTTTAACTCCTAGTAAAATAAAGAATTTAATCGGATTCTAAGTCCGAGATCAGACGCGTTTTTCGAGATCCCCGCATGATAATCAATGATTGTTTTCACCGTAAATTTAAAATTGACCGGAATTTAAAAGGGAAACCATAAATTAATTAAATAGTTGTTAGTAAACTCGATAAATACATAATTGTAATGATGGAAACCAACTCACCCCGAACTTTTAGTAGAGTAGAGAATTTAACTAACTCCAAGTCAGAGTATACCCCTCAGTATGGTTAGCGAACACATTCTTTCTCAATACCCTCATAAAACGACATTATTAATAATTGAAACTGACAAAAATTTAACGGTAGAAACATAATAAATACCATTGAATTAAGTTCAATAGAATCAGGAAATAAAAACCCATCGAGCAGACAATTTTATTTATATCATCGATCACGACAATCCCTCCAAAATTGCATAAGAAGCCTGTATTGACCGAACCCATAAAACATCCCTAAAATCTCTATAAAATTATGCGAATTAATTAAATCACTAACCCCACCATATAAATTAAACAAAACTAACTAAGTATGATAATAAAATTCCAAAAACAGATAAAGAAAGAAAATCCGATAGAAAAAAAATATCCTTCCCAAGTTGAGTTCGAATTGATAGACCCTCCAAAACTCGCTCGATCATAAAGAGACTCTAACAATCGCCTATAGTTCTACGATAAACCAAATCAGGACTGATCAAACATCAGAATTCCCCTGGAATGGGTTAATAAGAGCATAATTAAATGAAATAAACGTACCCGAATTACTCATCTCCAAACAAATCCCATCATAAGTACATGCAGTAATAATAGGCAAAACTGGGGAATACACTAAAGAAAAATGACGACATCAAATACAACTAGATAAGAATTAAAATCAACCAAAAAAATTGTTCGAATGAGGGCTACTATCAACCGGAAACCATAAATCTCATTATATAAACCGAAAACTATCGTGATCGTCGAGATTGGATTTTCCGTTAGTCAACGTAAACACTTTACCTAGACAATAAATATCGATTAAATTTCATAGTCATAAATAAAATTTTCTCACGCGAATGTCCTGGATTAACCGTAGTGCAGCGGATGCGCACACATCCACACTGGTTTATATGATTAGGTATGAATACCAACCAGTCAGTCTATTAATTTCATTTTTGGAAATATGAGTCCGACAACCACGACGACGGAAGGAAAAACACCAAGGGAATCGAGTCCCCCAACCCAAGGTAACTTATATTAAAATCTCATTTCATAAATTTTAGTTATTTTTAATTCATAAATTTTAAAAATTGATAGTTACATGACTTCATAAATTTCGAATTAATGGTTATTCTTATTCTCCACGAGTTTTAAAAATTGATAGTCATTATTATTTATAAATTTTAAATCGATAATTAGATTATTTCATTGATAGTTATTATTATTATCTCATAAATTTAAAATTTGTGATTATAGGATTTCATGAATTATAAAATTGATAATCGTATGGTTTCATAGATTGTGAAACCTATTGTTGTTATTGCTTCGTGGATTATGAGATTGATAGTTGTCATTATTTCATAAATTGTAAATTGATAATTAGTAATGTTTCATAAATTAAAGATTGACAGTTATATCATCTCATAAACTTCGAATCGATAGTTATTCTTATTTCATGAAGGTTAGGATTTATAATTACGATTGTTTCATAAATGTTAAGTTAATAGTTATTCTTATTTTCGTAAATCTCAATTCAACAAGCATCTTATCCCATAAAATTTTAAATTGATGATTATTTTCATTCCATAAATGTTAAATCGATTTTGATGTTTATTGTATAAATTTTAAATCGACCAGTATCTCCCTTACCTAAACTTTAAACTGACAATTAACTTTTGTTTTCTCATGAATTATATATTACCAATTGTTAAATTACCACTGATGATTTGGATAAACCTGTAGACAATCGTGGAGGCCAGTTTGAAAGGACATGATACATAGTTGTAGTCGTTGGGTAGACCAGTTACAAAACTATCTGAGGAAATATTGAAGCCCAATTTCACCAGAGCCAAATTTACCCCTTTCCTCATTCTTAAGGAATAATTTTGTAAACGTTCATAGTGATTCGGGGGCATTCGTGCGAGACAGAAACAAATAGATATCCGACTCCCATTTTTTTTGCTACACATCGTAAAGTATAGTTAAAAAATTTTTCATCCACAACAATTATTACGTCAACAAATGCTTATAACTTCTATAATATTGAGTCGGTACGGACGATGCCTCGACGTCAATAAGCAATTTAGTGCCCAGTCAAACCTAAACCCGCGAGAATAAATGTAGCAGTTACTATGAGATACTTTGAAACTATGTTATACCTGTTCACATAATCATAGTGGTTTTTTAGAAAGGCCAGGGCCTCTCGAGTGGATTCCCGCCCATGTTGCGGAAGAATGGCTTCAGGCTTGGAAGCGAGCACGGCCTGCAACAAGCATCGAAAAGCCCAAACCCAGGAGACCGCATCAGACCGCCTTGCAGTTGCTTGGAATGGAGAATGGCCCCCGTTGGACGAACAAGCAAGATGACAATCAGTACCCGGCTGAGGAGATTCGAGACCACGCGCGAAACCTCCTCGCCCGTTGGGAAGAAATTCAATGGCAGGTCGACCTACAGGTAGTTAAGGCCAGGCAGTACCTAGCCAATGTCGAAGATGAAATCTCTGTCGGACGGATTGCAGAGGTTCATCCAACTAGGCCGGCCCGTAACACGAGGCGTCCAGTGTTCGTTATTCCAGGTTCCTCTCCGGAAGAAGGTGTCAAGAGATTTTTTGAAGATCCCTGACTTCACGGATTAATGGAAGCACGGACATCGATTTGTATTATTAGTTAAATTAAAAAATACATAAGTGTCGTTCGTTTTATTCGATGATTCAGTAAACTAAATTTTCACAACCTATGTTTTATATTAGTCATAATTTTAACCATTTGAGTTAATAGTGGAATTAAAGGATTTTTATTGCAGCAATGACATCTACACAACTATTACAAGCAGAGCTTGCCCATGCCAGACGAGCAAACACGAACCTTCTCGACCAGGTAGTTCAATTAACACGAGAAGCCCAACAAATCAAGTCCACCTGGTCGGACCCGAAGAAGACTAAGGCTCTTTACCTCAGACTCCCTGCTGCTCAAAAAGGTTGGACGGAAGAACGTCAACTCAAATCAGGGGATTGGAAGTCGCCCTGGCAGCCAGTCGGGAAGGGGAGGCGGTAACTTACCCGCTCATCTTCGCCCCTTCTCAGTTGGCGTACCGGGATCCAATCAACAATGCCGCGCGGGCAGCGAACCCATCAACAGCACCGTCAAGTAACCACCGGCCTGGACGCAAGGAGCGTGCCCGACGCAGAGCTGCCCGTCTAGCAAGCCACTCGAATTATATACCCAGTACCGTGCTGACACTGATTTAATTTACAAACCTTGCGTATTTATCGTCTTTTCTTTTTATAAAATAAAATTGTATTTGTTATTAAACAAGTATAAAGTAGCAGGTTATAAGATGGGAATAATATTGGATTATCGTCGAAAATGCCGTGAGTATTCACACCACGTCACCAAAACATTGTCTATTTCTACTGATCAAAATGAGTCTGATCTTGAACTCTCTCACACAGGGGACATTGTAAAGCGAGCATAGGTCTTCCATCGACAGCTCGTTGAACCCGAGGGTTGTCCGAGCAATTACAGTATTAGTAGTAATGCTCACTTTTTGCGGACAATCCACCCACTCAAACACATTTCCAACGTTGCCTAGCAACGGGTGCCGAGTGGCAGTCAAAGTAATATTTATATGGCGTTACCGGGGTAACAACAAAAAGATAAAACAAATGTCAAAACCCAGTAACCCACCATAAGCAAGGAATAATTAAGGGACCTGAAATATAAGACGGACATAGGCCTTCTAACGGCAGTTCGCTGAACCCGACATAGGACTTAACCTTAGCAGTTCTGACATCGGAACTCACCTTTGGAGGTCCTGTGACCAATGGATTACAGTTCCAACGTTGCTTAGCAACGGGTAACCATTGGCGGGCAGTGAAATATTTTGTATGTAATGGGGTTAAGGTCATCAACACCACTAACCCCACAGTAATAATAATCACTAAATTCCACAATAAAAATAATAATAATAATAATAATAATACCGAGCGAATAAATATAACGGGAGTAGTAAAATATATATTTTAAACATGAAAAAAATTTACACATTGCCATTCGATAGCACCGTGCAGAAGGCCGGTGTTGAGAGTTCTTTTAATTATAAACAACTATTAATTTCCTTTATAGACAACTTAGACAAAAATAGTCTGGAGAGATTAGTAAAGGAAACAATGACGACTTCTGAACAGGGGGTAGCTGGAAATAATCAGAAGAAATACCCTTTCATGGATGTAACTGAAATGAATGCTAACACTGCATTTATGAACTGCCATAATGAGATACAAAAGATTGCTAAACAAAAAGAACTTAAGGGGGATAAATTAATTCTTTGTTTTAAGTTGTTTACTTTCTTTCAGGGGCATACTAAAGTATCAATAGAAGATGCTGCCAGCTGTTGGTCCATTATGAAGCAGAACGGATTTAATTCAGTTATTAACAATACGATCGATGACCTATTATTTAACCCTTGGAATATAAAAGACATTCAAGGAAAAATCAGATATGTCCTGAACTTTCTCAGGGGGATTTTTTTGGATGCGGTAACTTATGATGTATTAGTTAAATTTAAAAATTTATATTACTTTTTCATCTTTAAACATAATGATTTTAATAATATTTTTCACAACTTTATTCAATTTACAAATAATGAAAAAAATAAAATTAATATCTCATATCGGGATACTTTAACTATTCCTTTTAAAAAAAATAATACTAAAGAGAATCTTCATAAAACCGAATTAATTAAGAATAATGCAAATTTAAATACTAAAAAGGTAAACTATATAAATATACTTTTTGAGCAATTAACTAAACTAACAGACCTTTTTTTTAACAACTTAGAATTTTATTTTAATAAAAAACAACTAAATAAAAAACAACTTCACACGTTTTTAAAAAAATTTTTATTTATAATTAAAATCAAAAGTTTCAACTTAATCAATAAGAAAAATAATAATAAAATAGATTTAAAACCAAGCAATGAATTTAATAACCTTACTAATTCTTATTTTTTTAATTTAAATGAAATTATTTTAAAATTTGATAAAATATATAACTTTAATTCACTAGAATTTTTTAATAGCTTTTTTTATATTTTCATAATAAAACTAAATAAAATCTTGTTTAAATATTCTAATTTAAAACCAATAAATATATATTTTAAACATGAAAAAAGTAGTACACGCAGCTCGCCGGCCTCCGGCCGACTCGCACTTGCCGTTACACCCTCTTTTCCGCTAGATCTTACTATAAAAACTACCAACCAAAACCTTAATATCCCCACTAGACCCAAACAAACTGATATAACTACCACCGTCATACCTACTAAAGAATCAGACCTTTATAAGAACAACAGGTATAGGCTTTTTTTAGATCAACAAGAAACTCTTGACCTCTCCATAATTAATCAAAATACAGATATTGCCAAAACGGAAAAACTAAAAGTAACTACCGTTATACCTAACCTGAAAACTGCTTGTACCACCAAAACATCTAAGGCTCATTGTACAAGAAATATAAATACCTCTAAAAACCACATTTTTCGATGCCTATTCCACTTCCCAAATCATCACATCCTCACCCCTCACCTCAGCCTGACCTCAACTTAAAACTTTCTGATATACCACATCCCATTTTGCAACTTCCCACATCACAACACCTCAACCTGCATTTTCAAAAAACACCACTACAAAACTTCAACTCTCACTTTAAACCAAAATCTGTTGACCTTGACGCTGATAGTACCCCTGTTAACCCACGCATAAAAAAAAACATATAGGAGTATTACCAGTTGAAGACAAATTAAGAGTGATACCAGATAACATACCAGTCTCAGTTAAAGATATTGGAAATGACTGACTAGATCAGCATTCCATCAACCTTTTTTTGCACGCATTTGTTGCCACAGGGTCAACAATTATTATACATTCATACACTACTGAAGCCCTCATCAAACAGAATTTCAAGACCTTTTTTGAAACTTTTCCTTTTTGTCAATACTCAAACTGGAATGAGATTATTTTACCATTTAAAACATCAACAGTAAATTGTGCGGTTTTTTACTTTAATAAACTTAAGTGTTTTGCTACAATTATAGATCCTTTAAGCCCTCACAACCTGCAAAAACATAGGAAAATAGCCGATACGATCCTAGATACAATTAAAAATATCCAAAACATTATATACCCATCTAATATAAATTTAACTGAATTGAATTATCCAATGTGTGCCAACACTAATGAAAGCGGTTTCTTTATTTGTCATATTATTCAATGTATTTCTATTAATCATAACTATATTACTATACCTAATATATCTGAGATTAGGAAAAGATTAGACAATCTTATTAAGAAAGTTATAATAGATAGGGCTCCTATTGATAATATATTAAAATACACTAATATACTAAACAATATTAAAATTCTTCAAAAAATAATAACTCAGAAAACCCGGATGAAGGTTTAGCTGAAATTATCCGTATTCATGAATGTATTTTTCCTCTTAAACATAAGATTAGAAAAACTGACTTTTATCCACCATCTACTAATATCAAAAAAAAATTGAATTAACATATAAACTTAGATTTAATTTTAATATTAATTATAAAAGTACAATTAATAAAATTTTTAATAACTCTATAAATACATTGAACTTCGAAAGAGAGATTATTATAATTAATGATATTAAATTTAAATATAAGCTACCATATTATCCTGAAAACTTTATTCATAAACCTACTACTATTGATGAAATAACAAATACCTTTAAAATTGTTGACTTATCTTCATCACCTGGTAAAGACCAAATATCTTATCTTGACTGGAAAAAAATTGACCCTGATAATTCAATCCTTTGCTCGTTCTTTAACAATATCTTATTTAAATCTTTCTCCCCCCTAATTTGGAAAACCTTGAAAACTAAGTTAATAATTAAGCCAGGGAAAGAAAATAGCAGTCATGACCTTTCTTCTTGGAGACCATTGGCAATCTTAGATACCTCATATCGTCTTTTCGCAACTCTTATAAACCGTAGGCTGCTTGAATGGATAAAATTAAATAACCTTATTAATATTAACCAAAAAGCTATAGGATGTCCTGATGGGTGTGCGGAGCACAACTCAGTTTTATTATTATTAAATGAAAGAGCAGTGCGCATGGGGACTAATATAAATATTGTTTGGACCTGGCTCATGCCTTTGGCAGTATATCTCATGACCTTATTTGGCAAGTACTTATAAATATGGGTATTAATAATAATACTATAAAACTTTTTAAAAATATGTATAATAATTGTAACACTTATTATGAATGCGAAAACACAACTACTAAAACCATCCCAATCACCAATGGAGTTAAACAGGGATGCCCTATGTCTATGACACTTTTTTGTCTGGCAATTAACTTCATTATCACTAATACTCTGAAAGACCATCCCTTAATAATTAATAATTATAATGTCCGTATACTAGCGTATGCTGATGATATAGTACTCATATCTGATAACCGTATTAAAATTACAAAAATATTGACTGACATAATTAAATATACATCTGATGTTAAACTTAAATTCCGACCTGCTAAATGCGGTTTTTATGAAAACAATAGGAATCACGATGAAAAGCCATTAAAAATATATAATGAAATAATTCCAATAATTGATGAGAATAACATTTACAAATATCTAGGGGTAGGTTTTGGGGGGAAAAGCAACCACAACATAGACAGTATTCTAGAGAAAGCCTTTACTGACGCTGAAGTAACTTTTTTATCTGACCTCCACCCTTCACAAAAACTATTTGTGTATAAAACTAGCATTCACTCTAGATTAATTTTTCCATTTCGAACATGCATTGTCAAACACATGATACTTGACTGTGATAGAAACCGCATTGTAGACAATAGAACTAAGCAACTTGGATTTGACCAAAAGATTAAGAGACTCATAAAAAATTCTATAGGTGATATATTTCAGAATATTAGTAATAACTTTATATATGCACTCTGCTCTATGGGGGGTTTAGGTATAGTCCCTAGTATTGATGAGTACCTTATCCAAAACACTATTCAACTTACCAGATTATTTATGTCAAGCGATCTAAAAATGAAAGATTTTATTATTGGGGAACTTATAGAATGTGTAAGGGCCCGATTTAATTATTTAGAAAATGAAATTGAAATGGCAATGAAATGGCTGAATGGGGATATTGATGATGAGAAAGTTGGTAAGCCTTGTTTGTTTTTAAAATTTAAAAAGTCTGTATATAGACTTAATGTTAAATTTTCTATTATATGCAAATTAACATATATTAATAATATATTTAGTCTTGAAATCAGTAAAAATGATTTCAAAATAGTGATAAATAATGAAAATATTGACAAGGCCTCCAAAATAATGCACATCCTCACCGGTGAGTGGTATGCCCTCGAATGGTACAAGATGATACATCAGGGTCACATTGCTGAAACAATAGGAAAAAGCCAGTTCTCTAAACACTTGATTAAATCTACAACATTAGGGGATAATCAATACTTTTTTTTAATAAAAGCTAGGAATAACAGCTTAAACTTAAACTCTAACCCCTCTAACCATAAAGATAAAAAAGATGTTAATTGTAGATTATGTAAAATACAATGGGAAACACAGGCCCACATACTAAACCACTGTACCCTATCCCAAATTGCAAGGAGAAACAAGCATAATCATGTACTTGAAGTTGTACACAATTTTTTTGCAAGTAAAAATTATGACATAGACATAGAAAAATCGCCTCCCAATGTTGATACAACCTTAAGACCTGATCTTATTATTAAGACAACTGACAAAAATAAAATAAAACTTTCATTAGTTGATATTAAAGTGCCCTATGATAATGAAACAAATTTTAATAATACACGCAAACAGAATCTTGATAAATATAGGAACCCTGCTATTGAAACTGGTAAAGTTAACAACTGCAAAACAGCAGTATACACTATTATAGTTGGATCATTAGGATCCTGGGATAAAGATAATAATAAGGATCTTCAAAAGTTAGGATTAGGAGTAAATGAAATAGGAGAGATGGCGAGAATGTGCATTAAAGCTGCGATAGAGGCAAGTTACATGATCTTTATGAATCATGTAACTAATAACAAATAACTTCTATTTTATCGATTATCTATATTTTTTTTATATAATAGTTATATTCTTGTTGAAATGACCTCATATTTACTGTTGGTTATATATATATTTTTTTGAGTATTGTGTTTATGTTTTGACTTTGGTTTTTTTGGGTATTATGTTTATTTCATTTTTTTTTATTGTGTCTTATGTTTATGTCTAATTTTATGTCTTTTATTTTTTCTTTTTTTGTGGGATATTCTTATAAATAATTTTATGTTTTTCTGAAGTGATTAAAAGAATAATACCCCCTATTAATGTATTTTATTTTTGAGTGTTATTATGTGTTATTATTTGTATTGTTTCACTTTGTTTTTATAATTGTTGAAATAAGTGCTAATTATTGTTTTTATCTTTTTGTGGAATAGTCTTATAAATAACTTTATGTTTTTCTGAAATGATATTACCCCTTATTATTTCATTTTATTTTGAGTGTTAATATGTGTTATTATTTGTGTTTTTTCACTTTGGTTTAATAATTATTGAATAAGTGTTAGTCATCTTTGTTTTATGCTACTTGTTTTTATCGGGGTTTTTCTTTATTATACTGATAAATTTTATGAAAAACAGTTCTAATTACTTCTGGTCTATGTCCACCATGGCTTCACCTAGGATGGAAATTAATTAACTTTTAGAAAGAAAACAATCCATACAAATTAAAAATATATTAATATTCACAATGTCGAAACGAAACCTAAAGATATATTATTATTCACAATGTTGTAACGAAACCTGAAAGAAAACAATCCATACAAATTAAAGATATATTAATATTCACAATGTCGAAACGAACCCGAGGCGGAAAAAGCGGACTGTACTTGCCTGGTTATCTCAACCGGATAGCTGAGGAGAATTTAAAATAAGATAGAGAGAAAACCTTGATCGAGTCTGACCTACTTAATGGTCGGGCTAGTCCCTTTAAAAGGACACACAGACTCTTCGGAGTCTGTTTTTTATGAAATAAAATTTATTTAAATGATGATAGTCATTTTACGATTTGTGGGGAGTCATAGGGTTAATTTTGTAAAAATGTATAGAATTGTGTCGTTATCGAAATAAGATAGTCTAATTGTTGTGTCAACGTGAAATTTCGAGTCTATTATCGATTTTTTTGGTCATTTAAGGTGTTACGATCAAAAATATTGATAAAATACGATTAATGACATTATAAAAATTTGATGTAAAATTTAATTAAATATATATTCCTACTTTAAGTCGAACTTTGTCAGATAGGGTTCGTTGTAATTTCTAAGTTAAAAATTTTCTCCGCTCAAAAACACAGCCGTTATCGTGCTGGTTAAACAAAAAATGGGCTTCATCAGTTTTGCCCAACACAACAATTCCCAATTCCTATATTATAAGTAAGTATTGATTTTTTAGAAACTTTGACTAATATTTTGTTTCTTATTTCAATTTCCCACAGCAAACAAGCCTCTTCTCTTCGTCCGACTCCCAGCAATAGGATCCATTCCCAAGATGTTGGTAAATTAATTTAATGCTGAATTAAAATTTTTTTTTTACTTTCAGGACTCTCGGATTCGCTCCAATTACAATCCAAATGAAAACATCTCATCGGAATATTTAAAACTTTTGTTTTTTGTAAATACAAAATTTTTTCTCGAGGATGATTTTTTATATATTTATTTACGAGGATAATTTTAATAAAGATGACGTCAACAATAACAGTAACGAGGGTAATAATATTATAATAATACTATTAATAATAATGATACTAATAATAATAATATTAATAATAATAATAATAATCATACTAGGCTAATAATAATAATGCTAAAATGATAAGAGTAATATATTGAATTAATCCTATGTGGAGATCGCATAGATACTGAGAAACAACAAAGAGCCATTGAATTAGCTAATCGTGTTGCTGTTGATGCGACATATCGTCTTGCCTTTTCAGATTTGGACCTCGTTGCATCAATACTTCAGGGCACTACGGCGATTGCGACTTCCAACATATTACCCGATGTTGGAACCGCGTTAGGCAAACGGCTCGATGGCCTAATTCAAAAACATGTCTTTATATCGAAAAATTCATAAAGACTGAATGCTATGAGGATCTAGATCAATCGGTGCACTCAGCGCTTAATTTAGTCAAAATGCTGAAAATCAGCCTCGCAAAATCTTTTAAGAAAGATAAAAATGTGGTAATTCGTAATTTTTACTCCCATTCTAGCGTTATAGAAAAGAAAAATAATTATGTACATGAAAATAATTCAACTATTCCGGTCGTCTATAGAAAAGTATGATGATGAACGTTGTACAAATTAATAAAATGTAGTATAAATTAATAAAGTTTTATTTTTGACTTTTAAGACACATCTTTAATAATATTAATAATAATAATAAAAATAATAATATATATAATAATATTGTAACATATAGGTATAAACAAACATTATTTATACATTTAAATTATGAAGACAATGCCGGAAAAAGTTAAAATGAAAATATTGAAATCTTGATAAGTATTTTATTTAAAATATATAATAAACTTTTTAATTGAAAATTTGGAAGAATTATCTGGCATAAAAATTAGAGAATTCATGATGAATTGTCTGAAATTGATGAAGATTCTGAAATCATGTCGTAAATTGAAGATCATATAATTAATGAACTTATAGCTAATGCACCTTGAGTGTAAAGTATTGATGTTGAATATTATTGAGTCGTTTTGTTTTTTGACAGATACAAATACTAAATTTGAATTACAGTCCTGTGGTGAAAACAATTTATTTATTTTTTCAATTTTCATTCAATTTAATAGTTTAAAGATATCATTATTTTAAAATATTTTGAGTGACTTTCATATACATAATACCATGACTATCAGATCAGACTATACATAGAATTGATCCTTAATGGGGGTCAAATTGATGCCTCAGAACATCAAAATGCCATGGACTGGTCTAAGAGATTGATTGATAATGCTAATTATCGGTTAATATTCTTGATCTAGATATCATAGTGACAACGCTACAAGGAACTGCTGGCGACCTTGAATACCAACAAGCCGCCCGATGTTGGAACCGCATCCGACAGATTCGCAACCACCAACACCTAATCACACCGATCACCAACATAATTACAAATGCTGATAAATATTTATAAATTAAATTAATTGTTATTGTTTTTTTACGTTAACAAAACTGAAGACTTATTTTTTTGTTATTTTTTCTAATATATTTTATTTATAAATGCATATAATAAATATGAATGAATTTATATTTTTCACAAAATATAATTGATTTTTTTTGATTTTTATTCCCTACCGATTTCGTCGGGAATTTCCAGATATAATTTACAACAAAGTTTATCCGTTATCATCAAGCACAACGCAAAAAGGGTCAGTATTTAGGTTTTGTTTTCAACTGCTAGATGACCAATGGATAGTTTAATTATAGTTAATTATAATTACGCAATTTTATTTATTCGCAACTTAATTAATTAAAGGGTATAGAAGTTGTGTTATAAGCATTAGTAAACTTAGACGAATATTTTTAAGGAATTAATTTTGTAAAAAATTTATCATATTGTTTTTCTTCACAGTAATTATCGGAATAGTTACCGGACAATGTAATCAAATGTGCGTTTATATCTAATCGAGTTGTTAATTTTATTCCATTTCAGAAATTTCGTTCGCATTAACTCACTTGTGAGAAACCTTTTGAAATGCTATGACATCGTTATGTCTCACATATTTCCAATAAGCAAATATTGGAATTTAAATCATAATTATGTATGTAATTAACACCAAAAGCAATATAGATAATTTGGCAAATATAGTATAATATCTGATAATATTACAACATTTTATTTATCTTCATCATTAACTATATTTAAGTTTTGAATTGAAAAATTAGTACATGCATCAAAGATTTGGAAATTATTAAGCACAAATTCTTGCGAGCACTTTCTGAAAAAATTCGACTATCAGTGGTTCACCAGATAGATAAACAAATCACTGAAATATTACCAATGGCTGATTTAATCTTCGAACAAACCGATAAGCTAAATATTATTCAAAATACCAGTTTAAATAGTGAACAAATATTGGCTGTAATAACGAAATTGAATAATGAAATTTTGATGTTGAAGCATGATAACAACAATAATGATCCTGTCAAAGTACCATTTTATTACCATAGAAAATTTGGTTAAAATACTATAAAATGTGAGCCTTTGACACAGATCCTCTTGCAAATTCAAATATTCGGGAAAAGATCGGGTACTTCCACAATAAACACCTCGGAGGTACTACGTTCAGAGAGGTGACACATCAATACATTCGCAATAGTAAGTGATGGAGTAAAATTTTTAATTGATACAGGTGCTACTGTTTCCTGCTTATCGATAAAGCTTTTCCAGCCATCATTAGATTGTTCCACCATCGGCTCATAAATTAAGTACTTCGGGAACAAGAACATTTTAATTAATTGGATGTCTCATGTTTTTAACGTCTCAAAAGCAATATTGGGCTGCAACTTTCTCGAAAAACATCAAACGACTCTGGACTGTGGAAAAAAAGATATCATCATCAATGCAATTGAATCAAAGAGTAAACAAACAATCAAGTATGAAATCCATTTAACAGGAATTCTAAAGAGACATCAAACCAAAAGGCTTTTTGGAGAGAAACTTAATGCAGCGAAGATATGGTTGGATGATATGAGCAAAGCTGGAAAGTGTAGACCACCAATGTCCTCTATATCTTCTCCACTGGAAGTAGTCAATCAAAAAGGAAAATTAAGAATGTGTGGAGATTATCCGAGCTCAACAGTAAAACGATCCCAAACAGATACCCAATACCTAGGATAGAAGATAAAATAAGCAGGACAGGCAATAAATGCATATTTTCTACCATTGATTTAGAAAAAGCATATTTTCAAATTCCGATGAAAGCAGCAGATATCCATAACCCTTTTGATATGTTTGAATTTACTCACATGCCATTTGGTCTGTAAAATGCACCAGCAATATTCCAAAGAATGGGCAATTTATTAAAACCATTTCCTTTTGCTTCTGCATATTTGGACGATATCATGGACGGCAGAAGAAAACAAAGCATATATCAATGCAAAAGAAGCACTGACTTCAATTACTGAACTCGCCACATTCTCAAAAGCTAGTGAAATATGCCTGAGAACCGATGCATCTTGAGATGCGATTGCAGCCATTTTGGAATAAAATATTGTAGACCTATATCATTTTTCAGCAAGAAGCTTTTGAAACAGAAAAGATACAGTACCTACGATAGAGAACTTCTAGCAATTTATCGAGCATGTAAAAATTTTAATCATTATTTAGATGCAGTAGAGTTCAAAATTTATACGGATCACAAACCGCTGTCTCACAGTTATCCAAAAGATTCGTCTCCTCGTTAATGGAGACAGCTACAATTTATATCAGCTCTTCAATTCCTAATAGAAGATTGTCCGGGAAAAACAAATATTGTAGCTGATACTCTTTTCAGATCAACAATACTCATGTAAAAAATAGTTTTCATGGCAAGTCGAAGAAATAATTCAGCTACAAATTGCTTATTTGGATATTAATATTAATATTTAAATTGATAATTTGTAATCCTAGCCTATCAACATATATAAAGCAAGCAATTGGCAAAATTTCTAATAAACACCAAATAAACTATAATAAATGGGAATAACACCAATTAAATAAATTTAAAATACCGCAAGGCAGATGCAAAAATAAAATATGATCCGCTAAACTTCGCAAAATGAAACTTAAAATACACAAAGGAGAAGATATCAACCGTTGCCGAAAATAAAATCGATTAATTAAAAAGAAAATATTTTGTGAAAAGAAAACAATAAAATGGGTAAATTAAAGCCAGAAAAAATATGATTGGTAACACATGAGCATAAAACAACTATATGTACAGCGGTTAAATTCATAATTTTAAACTTTATAACCTTTGAAATTTAAACCAAACATTTGATCACTATAAGCTATTACCTCCACGTATATTCGTTAATATCATACAGTACCAACGGCGAGTGCTGGACACTCACACCTAAGACATAGTTAGGATGGGGGGCATAAGGGCCCTTTGCCCCCTTAAAAATAGATTATAGATTATCAAACATAGATTTATGAGTTTAAGCTGTGGTACAAAAATTTGAAGAAATTAAAATAAAACCGACTACTGCTGTATATACATAAGCAATATGTGATCCAATTTTTTATAAAAATATTTATATTCTTCTCAGAAGACTTGCTAATTTGTCGGAATCAACTTGTACAGCAGAGAGTTCTTATTCACCACTTAAATACCATAAGTTACATCTAAGAAACACCATGGATGATAAAAGGTTAAACGGTTTGGCTTTGTTATATATTCATCAAGAGATAAGTTAATAAAAATAAGTCCGAATGAAACACTTTCTTAATTAATGAAAGGATAAAGACGGATTATAATTATAATGTAATATATTCTATGTAATATACATTGTTAATAATTATTAATAAATGTGCAAATTATCTTAAAATATTTTTTTCTATTTTGAAGTGTCAACTTTTAACATTGCTTGATGATTTACAATAATTAATAATTTTGCCTTCCCCAAGCTACGTCCCTGACCCACACACACGGATATTATAATGGAACATCAATAGTCTGTGTTAAGCAGCTAGGCACTTAGACCCTATTCATTTTTGTAAGACCTAGTTGTAAGCAACATTAAAAAAAATTCTGATATCAGTAAAGATATCGATGTATTTTGATATTCACAAATTTTCAGCACAGCATTTTTCAAGTGATTTTGATCACGATCTATTAATTATATAAAATTGGAAAAAATAAACTTACTTTTATTGATAATTAATATAAAATAAATTTATTTTAACCCCAAACCCATTTTGATGATTTACAGATTTTAGTTTCATTTTATAAAAAATTAAAAAAACTTTCCTCTTAACTATAGCATGTTATCGTAAAGAAATAAAAACTTTTTCTTCACTCATTTTTACTATGTTTTCATACTGTGTATTCAATTCCATAAGGGTTAATTTTTACAAGGTAATAATACTCCAATCTGGTGATCCGCACATCAGCAAATTCTAATTGAAATAAAAGAAGCAGCAATATTGTTTTTGCACCTGAAAGGCCAGCAACGCAGAACGGTATTGATTTATTTGGTTAAATTTAATTTTATTGGAATCTTAGAAGTTTTAAGTGCCTTGGAACTAAAGTTGGATATTGATAGATTATTTGTGTTTTTGATAAAAAAAAAGTTTCTGCAGCTAATCTTTGTAGTGTATTTTTGATTTTATCAATTGGTAAACAAGGAAATCTCAACCAGAGCCAATTCGGTAAAATTAGAACAGGTAATTTCAGAGTAGAATTATGATAAAACACAGAATAACTTCAGGTACAACCGACTGGCAAAAATTATTATTGTATAAATAAGCAGAAAGTTATTCCATCGGTCAATTTGAAGTTTTCATTGGAATCTATAACTATTCGGAACATAATTTTAAAAGTATTTCAAAACCAGAGCATTAATTTGAACTGAAATAATTTTGGGACAGAAATATACTATCTCGTAAATTTTCTACAAGTGAAAAATTGTGTTAAGGTCGCTTGCTATCCTTTTTGGTCGTAAAATTATTGTAAATAGTCAATGAAATACATAATTTTTGTAATTTATTTTAATAAAATCATTTCAGATAATTCAAAGTAAAATAAATCTTTGGATAAAAGAAAATGGGGAATGAAAAAGTAAGAATTGGCTAAAAACGAAAAAAAAATGTCAATAAAATAAAAATTTATAATAATTAATAAAAATATCCTTCAGACTACTATTTATGTAAAATGCATTTTCTGAAAAAAAAGCTATTTGTTTTAAAATTTGTGTTTGGAGTCATATTTAAATATGGTACAAACATTCTTAGTCCTGAATTACATTTAAATTGTTAGTATTTCACATGAATTGCATTTTTGAGTCACTAATATAAAATAGATCAGTTTCTATTTTCTATTTAAAAGTTGGTGTAATACTAGTCATATAAAACCCACAAAAATGTGAATTACAAATTGTATGCTTATAGCAGATTCAATTTGTATGAAGTAAACACAAAAATAGTGGAAAATGTACACTTGATGTCAACAATCACACAAATCTATGTAATAGATTTGTCTTGAGACATCATATGACGATTTTATTGTTTAAGCATTTATTAAATATTGATTTTTTTTCCAATTTTAAAGTGCTAAAATTTTAGGGCGGCTGATATTCGAAGTAATACGGTAGTAGATAGATGTCCTATTCACAACACCCCCGGGAAATATCTAGGTCAGCATAAAATTTTATGTAGGTCACGAAAACATATGGTGTGTGTATACAAAAAATGGTTGCTTTCCATGAAAATTCGCTTCAAAGTTTCTAATTTAAAATATAGGTCACGCCATAATGTAAAATTATTTTTACTACAAAATGCAAAATCTCTATCAAAGCACGTTGTAATCGAAATCCATTAAGAGAGTGGGGACAACAATTAACTCTAATTCTTACCTAACAATCTATATTAGGATGACAATTCATCAACAGTTTCATTAGATTTATAAACGAAATGTGTGAATGTGTAATCCAGATTTTTATCCGCTCTTGGTGCCACACCTTGTGCCTTATTTATTTATTTTTTGATTTTGATATTTTTTTCATAAATTAAAATATAAAAAATCAATACCTCAATAGTAATTAAATTACTATAGTGAAAGATTAAAAATACAAAAGTTGAAAATATTGATCGAAAGAAATTAAAAAGTCAAAAAATCAAACAAGAAACAACGCAAAAATTTCGAACAAGAATTAAGGATTCAAAGATTTCGAACAAGAATTAAAGGATTCAATGATTACGAATCGAAATTAAAGGATTACAAAACCCAAGCCATCCTTAAATACCACGTTTCCTTCAAAACAAGAACCAAGACAACAAAAGATGAAATAATCTTTTACTTCCAATAAAGAAAGACTATCTAAAGTCGATTTATCCTACAGAATCAACGCACATCCTTCAATAAAGAATAAAAATAAGATAAGACAATTATTATTATTTTTTATTGTTTGATAATGTTGGGCAAAAACTAAATCAGACTGTTTTTTTTGACCAGCACGATAACTGCCTGTGTGTTTTGAGCGGATAATTTAAAATTTAGTAAAAATAGAAAATATAAGAAAAATAAAATAAATAAAAATTTTGGTACATAAAAATAGAAAAATTTGATTTTAAATCAAAAAGAATAAAATTTTGGAATATTCTAAAAAACTCTTTGTTTTAATGCATCAAAACACACACACACACAAGAAATCGTGGTATAAAAGGCAGTACTGGGCAGACAAATTTCAGTACATTTTGTTATTTCTAAGTACTCTTTTGATTTACGTTTAAACTCGCTATTATTTATTTTGACAAAACTATTACGTCGGACGAGCTATTATTATTGTTTTGAAGCAAGTAATAATTTTTTTTTGCTTTATGTTAACCACGATTTTATTATCATGTTATATGCATTTTTATTCATTTTAATTATATTATGCTAAATATTTTTTGTTTTGTTACTTTCATTTAAATTTTTTTAACCATGCAAAAATTTTAGTGATAAATGTTATTTATGATCGAACCCCATTTCGATGGAGTGGCGGCATCATAAAATTCTTTTAAAATAAACAAGTTAGTAAAATTAATTTTTTCGCTTTGCCGACTGCGCGTAGTGATAAACTACGGTCTGTAGTACCCAGGAGGAAATTTTGCTGTGAGGGCGGTTGTTCAGAACAGCTCAATTTTTCCCCCCGGTAACCCCAACGCCCACTCGTCAATATAACCGAGTAAGGTCATGGGGAAGATCTAAAATTATTAACATAAAAAAAAAATAAAAAAATGACTAGCTAGGGAAAAGAAAAGTCAAACTAAAGAATTTAAAACGACCACGGAGGCACGGACTTAAACAGTATCAAGAGGTTTGAAAGATTTATGAAGCTGAATTTGATATAATAAGCCTATAGTGACACAACTCAAGTATAAAAGGTTTAAAGCCTCAATCACAGACGTAAAGGTAGAAATATTTTTGTTTTGTACATTGCAGCCTCGCAAAATAACTTCAAATAACCGTCGTTTAGATACCGACCTAAATTAAGTTGATAACAGGATAAACCTCAAATCTAATCCAATAACTTTAAATTAAATAATTGTTCGAAAATTTACTCCTTAAACGGAAAGATCAAAGTAAATCGATCTCGACAAAGGTCGACTACGTTAAGACTACTTACAAAATAATAAACAAAACTTTGTAAAAGAAAAACCCAATTTTACATCTCAACCATAGTAATACTACTTATTAACGATATTAATCAAAATTATTTAACTCAAACCAAGTTACTATACATCACATTGTCAGAATAAGCTATTTTAACTTATCACCCCCTCCCATTGTAATATCATTATAATCCCACAATTTTCGGAAATATTATCAACACGTTTATCATTATTCCAATATTAACCCTATAATTATTATTATTATTATTATTATTATTATTATTCTATAATCATTATTATTATTAATTTTATTATTAATTCATTATTAATATTATTATCATTATTATTTCGTAATCAATAATATGATCTCCATTATTGTATTACTAATATCATTATTATTATTATTTTATTATTATTATTGTTATTATTTTTATTAATTTTATTATTATTTTAACATTAATACTATTATGCTGGAAAAGAGCACAGCGGGAGATCTGACTGCGGTTGGGAACCTAAAGAATATAAAAAATATTAGGAAAAGTAGCTAAAAATTTATAATATAGAAATACAAAATTGTTTAATCGGTTGCCATGGTAACAAGCGGTAAGCAAAACTAGATAATGAGGTATATACCCGAATTTCTCCTTAACCATAGACTTTCAAGGGTTAAAATGAGTACATATAATTTAAAATAGAAAATCCTTAACTACAATAAGTTTAATCACATTAAAAAGTTAAATTTTTATAAAATTCTAAATGGTAGTTTAAAGAAAAAATGTTAATTTTAACATTAGTAAATTAAATCTTCAAAGTTAAAATAAAACTTTTAGAAAAATTTTTTATATAAAATTTTGCCAATTAGGAAAAAGAATTATTAATGTTAAGTATACCTATCATTGAAGACGAAATATTGTAGATATTATAAAATTTAGCTATTATTGTTATTACCAATATTAATTATTTGACCAATATAATTACCATTATTATTTTATCATTATCATGATACGGTTTTTATGGTTACCTGTTGGATATTATTTTTTTTTCATCCCAACAGTATCCTATTCTAAGCCTAACGAAAGCCACGATCACATACCGACTCACGAACTCCCGTACCACTAACATTAATATGAGGACCATGACCCCACATAGGGCCAAACCCTTGGATGATTTGATAAACGACCCTAGAACCTATTATCCTGAAGATAATTTGCCATGTTATTCTATAAACTTAAATATTATAACAGTAATTACCTAGGTCCACCTAATTTGTAATTAAACCCTATTTTTCATTTTAGTGGAAAATGATCTAGCAGAATTTGAGAAATATAGAAAAGATGTCGCTCGATATCACGAGGAGGCGATGAGCCAGGCTAAGCGGGCGGAGTCCCTCGTGGGGCATACCCGACGCATGGAGGCGACATGGATCCGGCCAGATGAAGCCAAGAAGCTTCACTAACAGCTGGCCCAAGTTAAAAAACTATATGAAGAGGAACTTACCTTGTCGCGCTCCCTCAAAGTCAAGATTCGACAACAGGCTTGTACTATAGCAGCCTTAGACTAAACTCCAGATCCATACAAATTTGGTTTCGCTACCCCTCATACGCCGAAACCGAACTATTCCCAGCAATCAATATATTTTATATTTTGTTTCTTATTGTAGTTAATATTTAATATAAATCAACATAACATTCACCCCAGACTGTCCCAAAACAGTTCTTTTTACAGGTGACTCGACTGGGACCTCATACTTTGAACATATATAGAATATTGAGACTAACAATTATATCTATTCAAATAATGAATTGATATAATAATAATAATTTGATTGAATTTTAGACTCATTATTGATTAAGAATATCTAAGATTAATTTTTTGAAACTTACCTAATAAATTCCAAGTAGATTTATTTAAGGTCTTGTTGTTAACCATCAAAATAATGGGAAATATATTATTATTATTTATATTATTATTATATCATTATTATAATTTATTAGGTTTTTCAATCCAAATAATGAATGTGTAACCTGAGCGATAAAGCTTGAATTGTCGATTGATATAACAATAATAATTTTATTGAATTTTGGACTCATTATTGATTAGGAACGTCTAAGATTAGTTCGTTGCGATTTACCTAATCAATTCCAAGTAGATTTATTGAAGATCTTGTTGTTCACCATCAAAATAATATATTATTTTCATTATATTCAAAGAATATACGATACATTAAGTGATATCCAGTGCAATTTCCAATAGTATACTAGTTTTGAGCTAATGGCTCTCATCAGTACTATGCCGGGAGGCGCTCAGATTTCTCTGAGCGTCAGGTAAGTGCAAAAACAGTGTCAAATTAACACTGTTATACACTTATTCTGACGCACTGGACATCAAATAAATTTGTTTTTAAGGCAAAACAATAAGAAGAATCTTTATGATTGTATCTACCTTGGTTTCAAGTGAAAGGAGGTTCAAGATTAATAAACTGAAATTAAATAATAATAAAATACTTGTTAGAAGATTTCTACTGTTTTCATTTGTTTGGAATATTTTAGAATACTATCTTAAGGTGTTTTCAAATCAAAATACATTATAAAATTAAAATAAAATTCACAATTTCCAACGAGAATGATTGAATATTTTGAGACATTTGAATTGATTGAAAATTGTGACAAAAATGGTCAGTGAACATGTTAATAAATTGATTTTTCATAAATCAACCAATGAAAACAGTGTTCATATTTGTATTAGATTTAAATCAATAATTAAAATAATAATAAATAAAATTAAGGAGATATATAAATAGATTTTCATAAACCAATCAATGAAAGTATTGGTTATATTTGAAATAATAAATAAATAAATAATAAAAATAAATTAAATGAGATAAAATAAAACATTTATTATGCATCAAATCTTTTATAAATCAACCATAATAGGCAGTGTTGGCCACATGTGCGAGTTATCGGATTTTGAAACATTGTTTTATTATACACAATAGGTTTATTAATCCTTTGCAGCTTTGAAACCATCAAAGCAGGGTAATAGAAATCCAAAGGATCAAACACGTTTATTTTGTCAGGTATATATATATATATATATACGTTGTACAAATCAATAAAATGTGGTATAAATTAATAGTTTTATTTTTAACTTTTAACATACATCTTTAATAATATTAATAATAATAATATATATAATAATAATGTAACATATAGGTATAAACAAACATTATTTACACATTTAAATTATGAAGACAATGTCGGAAAAAGGTAAAATGAAAATATTGAAATCTTGATAAGTATTTTATTTAAAATATATAATAAACTTTTTAATTGAAAATTTGGAAGAATTATCTGGCATAAAAATTAGAGAATTCATGATGAATTGTCTGAAATTGATGAAGATTCTGAAATCATGTCGTATATTGAAGATCCTACAATTAATGAGCCTATAGCTAAACAAGAATATCAACATGTCCAAATTTCTAATGATCAGGTTAATGAAATGAAAGAAACTAATGAAGCAACTATAATTAACGAATCCAGAAATAATCCAAAGCAATTAAATCAATGTGATGAATATGAAACATGTATTGACTATTTTATGACAAATATCTTGAATCGTAAAGATGAAAATTGTGATAATTAAAAAATCTTTGTTTATTTAACAGAAATATATATAATTGAACATTTCAGTTAGCTTAATACAAACAAATGTAATTGTTTATCTAGTCATTAGTTTTAATAAACTCTAGTTTTTCATATTTGGCATCAAACTCTTTGTTTTTCTAGTGAGTTCATTCATCATTGGAATAAACCCATGATGAAATTATTGATTCAACCTAAATAATAATATATTTCTATTGACAAATAGTTTTTAAAGTCTATGTTTGATTTTTCTAAAATATGTTTCATGAGCATGAAACTGATTTAACCTTATCAAATAATTCATGAAACATTTCCTTGAATAATTTTTTCTTTTGTTCTGTAATATAACTTTAGAATAATGTTATATTCAATAGGAATATATTCAACTATTGTTTCTGTGCGATTAACAAGAAATTGAAGATTATTAATGACTTCACTAGTTTCTTTGTTTGACATTAACCCATTCAATATGTTGATGAAATATTTTGTTTGTGCCATTTATAAATAATTATTATTTAAATGAGAGTCTATTTATATTATTGCTGTTGAGAATATTTTTAATAAAAGAATATCATTGGTTAAAATGTATAAAAGAATATTCATAGTCAAATTTTGTAGAAAATAATATTAGTATTATTTATAATATTTATTTACAGTAAGTAGATGGTTATGTCCCATAGACTGGAATAACTATATTAGAGAGGTATGTGTCAATACGTTGATCAATAATCACATTGTCATAGGTGAACCTAACACAACTGTTGAAATAGACTAAAGTCTGTTAACTAGACTCAAAAACCATGTTAGTCGAGTATTACCGCTACAGTGGGTGATTGGAGGTATATGTCGACAAACTGTTGAATGTTTCATGTTTACTGTCCAAGGCAGAACAGCAGCCACCTTTCTTCCGATAATATCTACGCACATATTGCATCACTGCAATTGGTGGAGGCAGATTCCATGATCAGACTGTAAACCACTCTCTTTATTTTGTTGATTAAATAGCACACAAGCAAATAATCAAAAATTGAACGTTCGTGGAAGGCAGAAAAAGAACGTAACAATGGAACACACAGAAGCATGTTGGATTCATACAAGTTCAACAATTGAATTCTCACTGATATTGTGCTTTTTAGACCACCCATTTAACCCATGAAAATTAGTGTTCAAAGAATCAAACATAACATACTTAGTGTTTTTTCATATTATCAATTTCTGTAAAAAAATAAAAATTGGGGTGAATCAACAGACAAGTACCCAAATTTTCAAAATCTAATTATGGATTAAATTTGACAGCTTTTGTATTGCAATAATATATAACCCAATTTTTATTCAGTTGATTCATTTGAAGACCGATTCTGACTCAAGCATTCTGTTCAATCCTGATGAGTCGGAATTGAGAATTTTGTCGTGTCTGTGTGTGCAATGGTTTTTGTTGAAATGAGTTTGTAGATCTAGTTTTATTATTGTGTATTTTGGAGTTTTGATTTTTTTTGTATTGTATCATTTTTTTAAGTTGAAATTTCCTTAAATATTTTTGGAATTGTGATGGATTTGTTTAAACGCTTTGGAATTTGGTTTACTGTTTAAATTTGGATAAACTCATTTGGATTTTATGACATTTTTAATTTGCTAAAATATACATTTTGGAAGTGATAGAATTTTCGAATTCTTTGTTTCGATTTTTGAATTTTATATATAATTTATCGAAGGAAATTGCGTTATATAACTTTTGATTTCGAATAAGAAATACAAACTGCAGCCGTTTCATTGTCACTTGAAAAGAGCTATGAACTTCCAGATGGACAAGATATTACTATGGGAAATGAAAGATTAATTGATGAAATTAAACATGGTAGAAAAGCGTGGTTCTCTTCGGAGAACCAGGCACTAGAAAAGATTGTGATGGCCAAAGTGAGGGGCCTCCTATTTTGTCCCAGTCTCACCACATGAAAGGTCAAATATATATTGAATATACCATTTTAATAAATATTTAAGGATGGGAAAAAGTTCAGAAAAATGCCATGAAAAATTTTGCAGTTGCTCAACAATCAAGTAATATCTGCACTTCCCATGAAAGAAACGAACAATGAAATAGATATTAACTGTACGTTTTTTTATATTTTATTGCGTTAAGTGGTATAAATGGTTTCCTAAAGTTTAAAATTAATTTGTTAAGTGGATTTCCTCAACAATATTTGTTATCGAAAACTCAGACTGGTTTAAAGGAGATTTCATATGGCCCCTTACACTCCTTTTGCAGGCAAATATTTATAAGAACATTGTTAGGAAAAAAAATAAAAATTAAAGTCTTTCTGGTGAATTTTTATTGGGTTTTAAAATAACCACAATTGATTCTAGGTAATTCATTTGAAGACCGATTCCCAAACTTTTTTGACCTAAAAATTCAGAAAAAATGATGAAGATGTGGAAAAGTAGTAAAAAATGAAAATCAAGACTAATGAGGTGCCAGTAGATCAGGGATGGCCAAACCACTGCCTGCTCCACATTTTTAAAATGCCTTTGAGTAATTTTAAACATGAATATTTTTTGCTATTAAAAAACCAAATTTTTAATTTTTTGGTCATTGATTTAAATAAAATAAAGTTCAATAATTTTTATAAATTATTTAATTTTTATTTAATATTTTATTATTTAATTTATTATTAAAATGTTGTTTTATTTTAATTAAAAACGTATTTTTTCATATTATTTTTAAAATTTTCATTATTTATAAATTATAATTCAGAATGACCATGAGTAAAAAAATAACAGAAAAAATAAAAATTGAAGAACAATTCTGGTCCCTAAAAATGAATTTCCGGAATTGAATTTTTTTGCAAATTTGGATCAACTTATCTCTGTGAAGAAACATTTTCAATTACGAATTTTATAAAAAGTACCGTAATTATCCGAATATAAGACGCATCATTAAAAATTGACTGAATTCAAGAAAATATAAGTAACCCAAATATAAGACGCATGTATAATTATTACCTTACATTAAATTTATTATTAAATTTATTTTTTGTTTAAAATTAAAATTTCAGTTACCTAAATTCAAATTTAAAATTTTATTTCCCTATAATGTCTTCAAAACGCTGCAGTTATACGACAGGTTTCAAATTGAAGGTAATTGAAGCAGCCGAACGTATCGGAAATAGAGGAGCATCTAGAGAATATGGACTCAGTGAAGCTAATGTAAGGCGTTGGAGAAAAAATAAAAATACTTTAAAAGAGTGCAGATCCTCTACAAAGGCCTCTGGCAGAGGTAGGAAATTATTTTTTCCTGATGTACTTTATTTCCCTTGCCCATACCGGTTTTCAGAAAATTTTCTGAGTAGGAAAAAATATTTCCTGTTATACCCATGTATAAGACACACCACGATTATCATCCCCAAAAGTGATGGAAAAAAAGCGTCTTATATTCGGATAATTACGGTAAATTCAGATCAACGCTAACAGATATTCATTTAAAAAATCTTATTTCTCCTTCAACAGTAAAAATCAATCCAGATATCGAAAAATTAATCTCAGGCAGTAAATTCCAAAAATAATATTGTTATAATAATTAAATTGTTGGAAAATTTATATGAAAACCTTTAAAAATTTTTATTGTTCTTTGATTTTGATTTTTTGCTCTTTTAATAAAAACTTTGCAGTAGATGAAGTAGCGCATGTCGATAAAATGTGGCTGCAACATATAAATCGTTTTGATGCTCTGGACAAAAGATTCGCCGCTGTCGAAAATAATTTTATTAAGATTGCAATCTTTATAAGTTTGAATAAACTTTTGTCTGAAAGATATTTCGCAACTAGAGGAAATAGTGAATGTTTCTGGTGAATTTTTATTGGGATTTTAATATAACCTCAATTGATGATTCTAGATGATTCATATGAAGAGCGATTCCGAAAACTTCTTTTACCTAAAACTCTCGAAATTTCCAATAAAAAGGATGATGACGATGTGACAATATTAAAGGAATTCTCAAAATTGAAAATCCGCTTTTATTTTTGATTTGGATTTCTTTAAGATAGCAAAAAATGTATTTGCTGTAGGAAATTTTGCAAACAGAACCACCAAAATGGATACTGAAATTACTAATTACATTTGTAGTGATGATGAGCCGATGGAGATTGAGTTTTCTGGAAGTTATATTACATTAAAATGCAATAAAGATTTTAGATCTGGTATCGCTCGGTCTTATTACAAATCAAAGAAAATGTGAGGATGGAAATCCGATGCATCTAATCAAGCTCGGTATCGGTGGGAATGCAAAAAACCCTGTAGAAAATTGTATTATAGATATGGTATTTCTTTAAGATTTTTAAGTCAGCTTGTGAATTGATAAAAGAATACGTCTTTTGAAACGGGAAACATTTATTTGTACCTTTAAACTCGACAAACAGGTCTTA
This sequence comes from Schmidtea mediterranea, assembly GCA_022537955.1. Taxonomy (NCBI): domain Eukaryota; kingdom Metazoa; phylum Platyhelminthes; order Tricladida; family Dugesiidae; genus Schmidtea; species Schmidtea mediterranea. The sequence goes on from CM039679.1 coordinate 321,533,827, forward strand.
TGAGAAAAATGGTTTTTCCATTATTGTTCAATTATAATAAATTCAGTTTCAATATTATAAATTAGAATAATAAATGGTTTGATAGTTGATTATAATAAATATTCATAATTTCCATAAATTTCGTTTTTAATAGACATAAATGTTGATATCTTACGAATAAATTTATTACACCATATAATTGTTTGAAAAAATAGAATATACAGAAGCTTTTTAAATTATAGAAATAAGATTTTCAATAAAGCAAAATACAAATTCTCACCGTATTTAGAAACTGTATCAATTTCAGAAATATATAAATGTACAATTGTAATTAATTTAGCATTGAATATTACATTAATAACAAATATTAGAACTTTTATCATATTTTTAAGGCATGTTACATACAATTTAAGATGACCATTAATAGAAAAGCAATATTTATACTTTAGACTTGGAATTTTTAAAACATTTCATATTAATAACAATTAAAACAAAGTAAAATTTATCATAATGAATTTAATTTTGATTTGTAAATAAATTTTATCGAATTTTCGAAAAATATATTTTCTGTTTTTTAAATGATTATTAAAATCATAACTTTCAAATTTTTATTTAATAATTGTAGTTATTTCATTAAATAATATTTACCATACGTATTTTTCTAATAAAAATGCAAATAAATTTTTATTAAATAAAAACATTAAATTGTTTATCCTCAACAAAAAGTTTGAGAATTTGTTTCAATGCATCAATAACATAGCACAAAAACACAACAAAAATAAAATTTAATTCGAACATATGACACTAACCGAAACTTATAATATCCGAAATAGACAAAAAATATATCTAAAATCAAACAAAACGAAATTTAAAATAAATTACGAAATGCACCAAGATAAACTCGAAATTTATTTAGATACAACACGAAAACATTCGAATTTCACAAAAATATTAGGTCAATTTATGAAAACGCCATTAATAGTAGTGTGGAGTTTTGGTATGATGTTAGTGTCCTTGACCCAAATGAAAATTATTATCTTGCCCCCAATGGTTACCCGTTGCTATGCAACGTTGGTAATGCAACCACTGGTTATAGGATCGCCAAAGGTGAGCGCCATATAGGAACTGCTAAGGCCCGATCCATAGCGGGTTCAACGCACCACCGATAGAAGGTATATGTGCGATTTCTATTTCTGGTCCCTTTCACTTTAAGAATTCGATCAGCTATCTCTCTCTCAACCCCGACTGAATCTTTATTATCTTGCGTGAATTATTCCCGGTCATAGTCAACTAATTTAACAAATATGAAGGCAATCAACTAAAACATTTATTTATTATGACATTTTCTCATTTTATTTGTTCCGCAAGTCTCATCGTCCGTCGTTTCGCTCTCTCGATCTTTCCCTGACGGCGTTGAGGTGGTTTCACAGCGGGTTTGGTTGCGTCTGTTGACGTTTGGTATGCCAATTGTGCAGGTGCAAAGACTAGAGGATAGGTGACAGCTTGGCCCTCCTGGCAAGTCGCCAGGGCCACCGCCAGACCGCGAATTTGAGTTTTCAAGGCCTGCCCCAGTCGCTTCTCTTCGGGCCAATCCGCGTTGGGCGGCCGTCGCTCGCTGGTATAGAGTTTTCGCTTTGACTGGCTCTATCCACGTTGATTTTATCTGGAGTATCTCCCTTGTCAACTGCAATAACTGTCTATGGAGATCCGTATTCTAATTACGTGCGTTTTTGAGAGCCTTGTTCAGAATCGTATCGGTGTCCATCTCTGTGAAAAGAAAAAAAATAGGTCATTAATGTTTCATTTTGTTTAATGTACGATGAATATTATTATAAGTACGATAATTTTAAGATGCATTACGTCTAATCTAAAGTCGTGAGAGGATTTTTTTTTATATTGGTGAATATTTTTATGATACTTATAAATATGAGAAGACAATAAAACTAGAACTATTATATTTAAATCAATTGTAGCGTGAGTTTGAATATTGGATTCTTGGATTTTGTCTCGATGCCCTGTGAGTATAGGAGTGATCCCACTCCGGCCTTCTATCTTCACCCTCTGCTCTCATTCCTCTGGGGAGGATCTTCTTCGGCATCGACACGGTCATGGCCTGTGTTGGCTCATTTATCCTGGAGTCATCGAGTTCGAATGAGATGCCATAAGAAGGGGCATACCAATCCGTACTCGGAATCAGACCAGCCGCGATGTCTTCATTGATCTGTTCCAGATTGCGGCGAGCTCGTTCTACTTCTTTGTTGGTCCTCCTTTGATGAGCTTCGAGCCGTGCCAAGATATCTTCCGCCTGACTTTGGAGTTCGCGAGCCGGATTCCGCCCTGGCTCACGTTTTATTGCCACATACGGCAACTTGACATCTTCGGCTCCTCCTTGTCTCCCGAATCTCGACTCTCTCACTGGGGAAATCGAATATCCCGCATCCAACATCGCCTGTCTGCATCTAGAGGCGGAGTGGGATGGAAACCTCATCGTGATCCGAGATTCGTCCACCAATGAATCTATTAGAACGAATAATATTAAATTCATGATAATCTAATAAGTAGGAGCATTAAACATATAAATTAATGTGTGTGCAAAATGGCTTAAGTCCAAGATACTTATAAAGTTGATGACATAATGGGGGTTCGTGACAGGGGCAGTCTTAATTAGTTCCTAAATCTGAGACAGTTTGTGGTTCACGAATTGTATATTTTGTTACAGTCATTTATCGAGACGAATTGTGCTATGGGCCAGGTGGGTTAGTTCTTACGGTCTCGTCGGTGAAATTTTCATGGCTTAAGTAGCATTTCGACGGAGTATTTCATTGGTTTGGGTATGATAGTCTGGAAAATTTTCATTGACGTTTTTAGTGAGCATCAGTACACCTCAGAGGCACTCGATGTATTGTGAATTTGACAAGTAATCAAAGTAACTGGTCCTTAACCGGATAATCATTTTGGGCATCCAACATACTACACGGACGTGGCATTATTTCGTCGGCACCGCGAGTTGGTATTTGGCCGATTGTAATTTAATCATAATAAAGTCGCTGGATGTTGTTCACCGGATAACATTGTGATTAGCGATTTGCAAATCATTTAGTGGGCCTTTTTATTCTAATCATGCTAATGAGTTCATCATAATAGGATTCGGACAAAGTTAAAATCTAGCATTTATTTAATAAAATTCGTTGATACAATCAGGTCTTCCTGGATTTTCATGACACTTTTCTATCAGCGAGGGCTTTTCTTCTTGTCTCGACTTGACTCTATTAATGACATGTACAGAGTTCTTTCTTATGGAGTAGGCTAGCCGAAGTGCATAAACATTTTATAATTAAAAGAATAAAATAACAGTAGTGAGATGTGTCACATCCAGCACATGTCACATCCAGCACAGTACCCCCTCCCCCTCCCCCTGCTGAGAGAAAATTTTTCTAAGTCCAAAAGTACAAAAAATTTTTAAGACAAAGACAATGACTCATTCAAGGTCATTGGATGACTCGTCATATTTTTTCACGGTCATTTAAACAAAGACCATGACTCATTAAAAGTCAATGGATGACTCATCAAGTTTTATAATATATATTTTTAATTTTATTTATTTTTATTTAATATACTTTAATTTTTTGTTTTAATCAAGTCAATTATTTTATTATTTTATTTATAAATTATATTATTATTAAATTTAATTGTTTGTTTTAATAAAGTCAATAATATTTTTTATTTTTAAATTATATTATTATTATTAAATTGTTTGTTTTAATGAAGTGAATATTGTTTTAATCAAGTCAATAATATTATTTATTTATTTTTATTTTATTTTATTTATTTTAAATACTATAATTTTTTGTTTTAATCAAGTCAATAATATTATTATTTATTTTTAAATTATATTATTATTATATTTAAATTGTTTGTTTTAATCAAGTCAATTATTTTATTATTTTATTATTATATAATATTATTGTTATATTGTTTGTTTTAATGAAGTGAATATTGTTTTAATCAAGTCAATAATATTATTTATTTATTTTTATTTTATTTTAATTATTTTACATACTATAATTTTTTTTTGTTTTAATTAAGTCAATATTTTATTATTTATTTACTATTTTTAAATTATATTATTATTATTATTATTATTATTATGATTACTGTTGTTATTATAATTATTATTATTATTATTATTATTATTATTATTACTGTTTTTATTATAATTATTATGATTATTATTATTATTATGATTAATATTATTATTTTTATTATTATTATGATTTTTATTATTATTAATATTATTATGATTATTATTATTTTTATTATTATTATTTTTTATAATTATTTTATTATTATTATTATTTTTATTATTAATATTTTTTATAATTATTTTATTGTTATTATTATTTTTATTATCATTATTATTATTTTTATTATTATTATTAATATTATTATTATAATTATAATTATTATTATTATCAATAATATAATTATTATTATTATTATTATAATTATTTTTATTATTGTTATTGTTATTATTATTATTATTATTATTATTATTATTATTATACTTATCGTTTTTACTATTATTATTTTTATTATTATTATTATTATTTTTATTATTATTATTATTATGATTATTATAATTGTTATTATTAGTATTATTATTTTTATTATTAATATGATTAATAATATGATTAATTAGTATGATTATTTATTTTTCTTATTATTATTTTTTCTTCTTAATATTATTATTGTCAAGGTCATTGGATGACTCATAATATTTTTTTTTCAAGGTCATTTAAAAGTGGGTCAATGTCATAGTATTTTTTATAACATTTATAATTTTAATATACTACTTATTTTTATAAGTAGTGTTTTAATGTTCTTTAATTTTTATTCTTTTAGTATTATTATTATTATTATTATTATTATTATTATTATTATTATTATTATTATTATCTTATAAGTAGTGTTTTAATGTTTTTTAATTTTAATTTTATTATTATTATTATTATTATTATTATTTTTATTATTATTATTGTTATTTTTATTATTATTAATAATATTACAAGTTTTTATTATTATTATTTTCATTATTATTTTATATAAATTTTCAACAAAGTATATAAAATTAATATTGAATAGAAAAAGTTTGTTCAATTGTGGTTCATAGTATACAGGGATAGAACAATTGTAAATGTTTGTAAAAAGTTAAAGAAAAATTTTCTATTTTTAAGAAAATATGTGCAAATAAATATCAAAACTAATTATGGCTCAAATGTGTGTGTTAAACCATCGATATGTTACAGTGTTTATGGAAAAACTTTAATGAAAATATGTGTAATTTTTCAACAATTTATGAAATATTTATTTTATGGCTAATAATGTGTATGTGTTAAATCATAAAAATAGTTCAATATTTATGTAAAGTTTGAGATTGTTAAGAAAATGTATATAATTTATGATACACACGTGTTTTTTGATTGAAATATGTGTGTTTGTTTTACCGATATAAGAAAAACTATGGACAAATTTTAAGAAAATACACGTAATTTATGATTATCATGGGATTAGAATTTGATTAAAGTTGTGAGAAAGTTGTTAAATTTGAGATAAAACTGATTAATTTGTAAATAATGTTATTATTTTGAAGAAATTTTAAAATAAGACCTTCAGCAAATTGGTAAGAAAATAGTAGTTATTGAGTAATACTTATTAAAATTACCAAAGTTTTATAATTTTTGACAAGTCTTGATAGATCTTTAATAAAATTTGTTAGTACTTTGAATAAGAATTTTAAAAAAAAAGGTTTCAACACAGTAGCAAATCGTAAAGAAACTAGTACTTATCAGTTAATTAAATTAACTAAGTTGTAAAATAATTGAAAAAATTTGTTAGATTTTTTAAAATTTTAAGATTGTTAGGTAATTGTTCTAGGTACTTGTTGAATAAAAATTAATGTATTTTATCAACAGCTCATAGTTTTTAATCGTACAATTTCTCTTCATTCCTGGAAATAATCATAAATATTTAAATTATTCAGAAAATTGTCAATAAAAAAACATAAATAATAGGTAACCAAATATTTTTAAATACTAGTCAATTTTAGTTTTTAATTTAATTACAAATATAATAATAATAAAATAAATACTTGTATACAAATAGTTATATGAATCAATCAATTTCTTAGAACTGAAATCTTATCGATATATTCTGATTAACCTTAAATCAATGAAAAAAGTAACAATTTTCCTAAGTATTTTATAAATTCAACCAACTCAATCCCCTTTAAAAAAATACTATAAATTCGACTCTCAACCAATCATTCCTCTTCAAATGTCATTTTTCACTCCATTATACCAACTATATTCATAATTTTTATAAAAGCCCATCAAGTAGATAATATTAACCTTTTGAATACATATATTCATTCCAGTAAATTTCTTTAGAAATATTATAAATTTCTCTCTTGACCAATCATTTTCCATCAAATAACAATATTTCCAGCCATATTCAATATTTTTCATAAAAAAAATCATAAAAAATACCAATTTAGATAATATTTACCCTTTAAATAACAATATTTAACCAACCCAACCCCCTTAAAAATGACAACAAACTTGTTAATTGACTATTTCGCACTAAAGTAAATTCCACTCTAGACCAATCATTTCCCATCAAATAACACTTACCCCTACCCTACCAACTATATTCATTATTTTTTATAGAAATCACCCTTTAAATAACGATATTTAACCGACTCAGTACCTTAAAAATATCAACAAATCTGTTCTTAATCGATTATTTCCTTAAAATATCATAAATTTTCTTCTTAGCCAATTGTTTCTCACTAAAATAAAATAAAATTTACTCTCAACCAATCAATTCTCTTTAAATGACATTAATCCAAGCTATATTCATTATTTTCATAAAAAATCACCGACTTATATCGATATTCAACCGAATAAATTTCTTGAAATCCCCTTAAAATAGAATTCATCTCGTGACCAATTCTTTTCCCCTTAAAAGATCATAAATTTTCTTCTTAACTAATCATTTCTCTTTAAATGACAATATTCCCAATCTCTCAAAAGATTTACACACATATTAATATATATTTGAACAAATCCCCCCTAAAAATATTATAAATTCCTCCTCTATATTCTCCATTTAGAAAATATTTACCTTTGAACACAGATATTCAACCAACTCAATACCCTTAAAAATGGCAACAAACTTGTTCTTAATCGATTATTTCCTTAAAATATCATAAAATTTCCTCTTAATCAATAATTTCCCTTCAAATGACAATTTTCCTCACTGCACCAACAATATACATATTTTTTGTAAAAAAAAAAAGTACAAGGTAAAATTTCTTTAGAAATCTATATTTAACCGAATAAGATCCTTAAAAATCCATCATTCGGATCATATTTACTATATGTATTCAACAATCAAATTCCCACTTAAAATTATCATAAAAATCAAATTTTTACCAATAAAAATAAATTTTCTTTAGTATTACAAAATTGTTATCGATACCCAACATTTTCCGTTGAAAATCACCACAATTTGATTCTGGCAAAAAATTCTATCAAATAAAAAATTCATCAAAAATGACTAAAATCGAATAAAGTCTATGTTTCCCACATAAATTAAATTATTGTAAAA
>CM039679.1:321546473-321681473 GCA_022537955.1 Schmidtea mediterranea
AAAATTAAAAATATATATTATAAAATTTGATGAGTCATCCAATGACCTTGAACGAGTCATGGTCTTTGTTTAAAATTAAAAATATATGATGAGTCATCCAATGACCTTGAACGAGTCATGGTCTTTGTTTAAAATTAAAAATATATGATGAGTCATCCAATGACCTTGAATGAGTCATGTTCTTTGTTTAAATGACCGTGAATGAGTCATTGTCTTTGTCTTAAAAATTTTTTGTACTTTTGGACTTAGAAAAATTTTCTCTTAGCCGGGGGGAGGGGGTACGGTGCTGGATGTGACACATCCCACTACTTATAACTAAATGAAATTCCCTACTTTCTTGGGCGTCGGTCCTTCGTTCCATCGTAATCTCGTCCGTATCCGAATGACGCGAGGGGCGACTTCTGACTCGTGGATCGTTTTGGTTGTTGAATTCATTGTTGCTTTCAATTATAAACTTTCTGACTTATCGTCGTTGGTCTACTTATTTATACTATATATCCTGCCTCTGCCTGTGTGCATGTGTTGTATAATTCTCTCTCTCATCAACATTCCTGTGCATGTGTTAATTTTACAAATTTTCTTACCTCGCTTTTGAACATTGGTAATCGATTTATACCAGATGTTTTTTCTCCACGTGGACATTTCCTGCCCTTCTCGCTGATCTGAATGAAATTAATCGTGTCTCACTACATCTACCATTTGTTCGTGACAGTATTGATTTGATTTTTCTATCTTTCATTTATTTAACGATCTATCAATTCTTCGCTATCGTTTTCCGGGATTGCATCTTAGGGCCAAAAATTTAGGTTAGATTTTGTATCATTTTATTAAATTAATAAATCTTATTCATGAAACAGAGAATTGATTTGTAATCCTGATAAGTTTGTAAGCCTACACTGCCCTACAAAGATGCCAATTTGTTTTCCTCCTACTCATTTGGACGTTACTCGATGTGGGATTGTAATTAATGCCGGATGTTTGAATGCGCCTATATCTCCATTTTATTGTTCTCTTTGATTATTATTATGATTAATTAACGAGAATTCCCAACTGGCAATCGTCTACACAGTTGATAGTATGCCTTTCAGTTAGTCGTAATTACATTCTATCCCTTAATTTGTCTACCTCTGAATTAATTCGATCTTTTACTGAATTATGCATGTTATGTTCAGATTCATGGTCTCATGATATGCCCAAATGAAATATTAGAAATTATTAACAAAATTTTTATTTAATTTGTCGCTGATTTTTCGGGTAATGCTATCTCATTATATCTTATTATTCTGACTGATGGTTGGGTCACTCTCGGGGAAAATATTTTGAATAATAATATATCTGTGTCTTTAGGTGATTTTATAAATTACGAACAGATTGATTTAATCAACGCGTGAAATAGCTATAGCGGAAAAAAAATAACCTCAAGTAAACTGATAACACCATTTCTTATTAAAAGGTTCATGGGATAATCTATTTACTCCGATTAATTTTCCTGGGTAGATTTTTGCGATATTGTTATTTTGCAATTACATTAATATACACTGGGGCATCGATGTTTGTATCATTGGTTCTCCGTCACCGTCCTTGTCTAAAATGTTTAGTTAGGCTAATTAGTAAATTTTACATAGTTAATTTTGTTTAAGCTTGAGTTAGAGCATTTTCGACATAACAATTATTTCCGAATTCGTTCCCCACTTCCTTCCTTTTGAGTTGACCTTAGGATAGTTAAGTTAACATTATGATTTTAAGAGTGCTCACTGAGCTACTCAATGTTTATGAGTTTTAGCCGTTGTACTTGATGATTTTTGGTCGAAATTATGGAAAAATGAGTGGTGGAGGAGCAGCCAAAAGACTACCTCCCCTCCTCCAATTTCCCCGTATAACGGATATTATTGACGTTTAGGCCCTGCATTATTCACTCCGGAACCTTAACGGGCACAGGCTATTGGTAGATAAACTGCACCTACACAGCCTGAATTGTGTGTTGATTTTATTTTCTTGCGGTGCGTGAGTGGCTGTGGGCCGGAAAAATTTCGACGAAAAAATTCGTGCTTTATTTCATAATATTTATTGACGAAATCAGTTGTAATTAGCATAGTAAATTTCATCATCAAATCATATTCAAGGCTTTCCCCACTCCGACGCTCAAGCAGAGCTCTTACGAGGTTACGAGGACGCGACGTGGAGAAAGGTTTCGAGCATTCCTCAACTCACATCGATAGTTTAGTTTCTCACTAGTGAAACTGAATATTTGATTAGACTGATTTGTTCAGATTGAAGTCTAGTTTTAAAACGAGTTTTTTTTATGTGAAAATGAATCAATATACACCCATCCCCCGATTTGCGTCTAGATTGGTTTCAACAAAAGTGAACGCAAATCGAAAAGACGCAAATCGAAACTCATTTTGCCATATATTTGCATACAAAATTCTTGGATCGGTTCCACATTACAATCGGTTCAACATTACAATTACAAAATTTCTTTACAATCACTATCACTAAAATTTTTTTTTTCAAAGGTGCAAATCGAATTTAAGACGCAAATCGAAAAAATGGTCTCATTTTTGGTGAGGGCGCAAATCGAATCGTCGCAAATCGAAACGGTGCAAATCGGGGGATGGGTGTATATACCTATTGTATGACCCTAACCTTGCGTGTTAAATTTGATTTAGTAAAACAAAATTTGACCTTGTGATTTTCTAGTATATTCTATTCTTAATTTTATTATTTTTATAATTTAATTTGACAATTTTCTTTTTAACTTTTAAATTGAATTTTTTCCAATTCAAATTATTTAATTTTTGTTTCATTTTTATGGATTTTCCATTTTTTTTAATAAATTGTCAAATTTCGGTCAAATTTTCGTGTTCTCATGTTATGTTTATGTTTATTTCGTGCGGATCTTGTTGCACTTTGTTATTATTTTAATTTATTTTTCTGTTTTATGATTTTATATTTAATTATTTTCTTTCTCATATTTTAGCAGGGGTAGTTGATGTTTTATAGGTCCGATTTTAAATCTGCATGTGGTATTTGAGTGTGTACAGGTAGTCCCCGACTTACGACCGAGATAGGTTCCTAGTCATCGGTCGTAAGTCGATTAAGTCGTAAGTCGAGTTTCATCATGAATAACTAAAGAAAAATATTAGATACTGTACTACTAACTTTTAGGATCAGGAGAAATGAAACTACCGAAAATTCATATAATGAAAACTTTATTAAAATTTATAAAATGAAATAATAACCCGAAAATATATATTAAATGTGTACAATAACACATATTATATATGTAACAAAACAAAAATACATAATAAGAAATATATATAGTTAAACAAAAACATTTTATTCAACTTAGCGTTATTTTCGTGTCGTCATCATGTTTACTTATTACTAGAGAGCAATCCATTGCGTTGTCTTCAGAAACAGAATATACAATCCTAGTGTTCTTAACAAATCTGTCTAATGTCGTCTGAACAGTTTGAGGTTTCATTTCCCGTTAAATTTCATAATAACAAGCCAAATTTTTCTGAATCAGCTTATTTACTTCTGAGAATCGTTCTTCATTTACATCCATTTGTTGTAATTTACGCATTCCTTTATTAATTTGGTGAAAAGCATCACTCATTTCTTTTACTAAAAATTGAAAAAAAATTGGTCGTAGGTGCGGATGGTCGTAAGTCGAGCGGTCGTAAGTCGGGGACTACCTGTATTACCGATTCATTTAACCAATTCTCAAGGCCGTTTGTGTTCTGGCCCAACAGTAGTGTCGTTTTAGGGAGAACCACACCGACCGCCTTGAGACCAGGGTACCCTAACTGTAAGTCTCCAAATTAATGACTTACCAATTTACAACTTTATCACTGTACTCTAACTGTAAGTCTCCAAATTAAAACGTGTTCAAATATACTCGTGTGTAATTTACTAGATAAAAATTTCCTACTGTCAAATTTTTCAACTGTCAAATTTCTCAATTGTTAAATTTCCAAATTAAAATTTGGGAAATGACTGAATTGTCAACACGGAGTGGTTCTTCCTAAAACGACACTACTTGGTTTAATCGATTAAATTTATACTTGTTTTATTTGATTACAATTTAAGATTCGGTATTTATATGATTTCCTAATGTAAGAAATATTTTTTTCTAAATTACAGATTTTTCAATCTATGAGATTCTATTTTGTATTTAGTAGTTTCGCAAAAATGCTTGAAAGCACACTACTTGAATTCAAATCGATAAAAAAATAAAATATATTAAATTTCTTAAATTTTATAATTTTCATAATTTTTTAATTTCTAATTGTTTAATTTTAAAAATATGGTAATTCGAGAAAAATATTTTTGTAATTCTTGTAATAAATATCTTTCAAAAGCTCACAAAGCAAAACATGAAAAAACTAAAGTACGCAAAAAATGTCTCACACTTCACACCTTTACACTCTGGGGGAGATTTACAAACTGTAAGTTCTAAACTTCCATAATTTTTATGGGCAAAATATCCAGGTAAACATAATCTTCCAAAATACAATTATTTGGTTTGACGGGGGCTCAAGTGTGTTTTAAAAAAGAACATGCTAGTGTTTGCTAAATTCATAATAAAATAATTAAACTAAAAATGGATTTAAAAATTTGTATTAAATGTAATATTGAAAAATCAAATGAATCTTTTAAAATTATTAAGGAAAAAGGAAAATCCTATTTCCTTGGTATGTGTAAAGAATGTGAAAGTATATATCATAAGTTAAATGAACAAAAATATAAAGAGAAACGTTTATTAGGAATAAGAAATTTGAAAACAACTTTACCAATAGAAGTACGCACAAACTGTAATATTGAAAAACCTATAAGTGAATTTAGGAGTAGATTAAAGAGGGATTATTATGTTTATAATTCAGAAAGTAAAGAATGTAAACGAAAATATGCACAAAATAATAAAAATGAAAATTTTAATCAAAGGTATAAAAACCATATAATGAATATCCTAAACTTAAATTAACTCATCATTTACATGGAGGTATTAGAAGAGCATTAAAACAAAACAAAGAAAGTCGAACATTAATGAAGTATTTAGGATGCTTAATAAATGATATTTATCAATGGACTGAATTTCAATTTTATGATGGAATGACTCGGCAAAATCAAGGTTCTTATTGGCATATAGATCACACGTTACCAGTTTCTAGTTTTAATTTTGAAGATGAAGAACAAATAAAAAGATGTTTTAATAGGATAAATTTAAGACCTTTAAAAGCAAAGAATAATTTTTCATAATAAAATAAAAATAATTTTAAAAGAATATTTATTACAAGAAATTAAATCTCATTATTTTATGAATTTATTAAATCCAACACCTTTGAATTGCTGGAAACTCCTAAAGTCTTTTTCTACCACTTCATTAGAGAAATTTAATGAAGGAACTCGAGTAATGACCGATCTCAATGGTAAAAATAAAAAAGAATTGATAGACAATCTGCAACACGTCTCCCAAGCTCGTTATGATTAGAATATGGAGATTGTTCAGAGACTAAATGTTGGTGGGAATGAAAAGTCTAATCAACTTTAATGATTCCTTAAGATTTAGTCTGGCTCTCTTGAAAACTTGAGAGATGTTCCGCCAGGAACTCGTTTAGATATTAGACTTGATCAAAATGATAATCCTAAGCCTGGAGAAGAACCAATAAATAGAGTTGATGCAGAGGCTTTAAAACATGACATAGCGTATCGTCAAGAAGATATTCGTTCTAGTCAAAAAGCAAATATTGATTTAATTCAAGATTATTAATGATATTCAATATCCAACATTTTCAAGAGCAATAGGAAAAATAGCAGTAAAAACAAAAATCGCATTGAGAGGAGTGCAAGCGACTGCCTTCGGTGAAACAGAAAATGAAATAATAGCAAAATGAGTTACACAAAGAATATATATATAACCTAAAAAATATTTAAAAATAAAAGTTTTCAATGAAGATGATATTTGGTTAGCGGATTTAATTGAAACCGTAAATCCTCAAAATAATAAAAATTATAGAAATATTCTAACAATTATTGATTTGTAAACTCAATATGCTTGGGTTCTACCCTTAAAAAATAAACAGCAAATTTAATTAAAGAAGGCTTCCAGTTTTTATTTGAAGAAACCCCAGATAGAATTCCAAAAAAAATTTATGTTGATAATGGTAAAGAGTTTTATAATAAAATATTTGAAGAATTCAGACAAGAAAATAATATTGAAATTTATTCAACTTTTAATTCACCTGATGATAGATCAAATTATGGTTCACATAATCCTATAATTGAAAGATTGTATGTGTAAAAAATTTACAAAACAAGGAAATAGAATTTGGAAAGATGTGTTGGGCCAGCACACAAATAGCCTTGAGAATTATTTAAATGCATCAGTAATACAGCACAAAAACCCAGCACCAAGATAACTTAAAATACAATATACAACACCAACTAAACACTTTAAAATCTGAGAGAATATAAATAAATATAAAATCAAAAACATAAAAGTAACATAAAATAAATACAAAATGCATCAAGAACCGCACGAAATTTACATAAAAAATAACATAATAACAAGAAAATTCGACCGTAAAATGACCATTTATATAAAAGTAAAAATTAATGAATTAAATGAATAAAAATAAAATATTTTTTGGTCGAATAAATTTATTTAAAAAATGTTAAAAATAAATTACCAATTAAAATTAAGAAATAAATAAAAATTTAATTTAGATAACATAAATAATTTCTAAGTCGAATTTTGTTTAATCGCAATAAAACTAACACGCAAGGTTAAGGCCAAATTATAGGTATAAATACTGATGTGTTTTCCCAAATTTTCAACTACTACTTTGTAGTATTAATTTCAACCAAATTTAAGATGCACATTTTTTATAAATCTTACTTTGTTGTGTGATTTTTTTTTCAGATATTTTCAGATCATTAATCTACAGTTATCAATATTTTCAGGTTATTAATCTACATTTATGTTTTGTAGCAATATTTTCAGGTTATTAATCTACAGTTATGTTTTGTAACAATATTTTCAGGTTATTAATCAACAGTTATGTTTTGTAGCAATATTTTCACTTCGAGCATATGAATTAGATGTTTTATTTAAATTAATAATTGAATTGATTAAAAAGAGATATACTGAAGAAAATATTGTTATTTTTTCATTAAATATTTCAACAGAAAAAATAAACATGTTGATTAAAAAAGGATATAGTATTTCATTTCTAGATAATAATAAATTTAATGAATTTTTAGGATTCACTGGTAAAATTTATAAAAATAACACAACTGATGAATTATTTATTAGTGAAAAGATTGTAGATATTTCAATCATGACCTCGATAATATTATCATGTGATTTTGTTGAAGGAGCATATCACAATGGAAGAAGAAAAATGGTATATATAGTTTTCCATATGGAAATGTTCCTCGTGTATATAGAATTGTACAACAAATATCAACACCAAGTTACCATTGATTAGAAAAACTATTTCAAGTATAAATTTTAAAATTGTTGATCAAAATGATAATTTAATTAATTTTAATAATGAAAATATTTTTTTTGTTTACATATAAGACAAGTTTGAGCGCAAGCAATCTCCAAACATTAATTAAATTATAAAATGGTTTCATTAAAAGGATTTTCACTTGTATAAGTACTAAATAACTTTCTAGATAAATATGGTCGAGATACTACAACTAATTTTTATTTACGTGATATTTTAAAAGATCTAGAAATAAAATCTAAAATAATTATGAGAGATAAAATCAAATTTTACTTGAATTCAGAAAATATTATTTTTAATCTTCAAACAACAAAAGAACATTGGTCTCATTGAGTTCTTTGTTCTAAAAAACATAAAATTTATTTTGATTCATATGGAATAAATAAAATGAAATTATATTTACTTATGGTTATATTTATAATACTTTGTAACTTCAAAAGGAAAATACAAAAATATGTGGACAATTATGCATTTGTATTTTATTGAAATTAAAAAAAGGTTTGTCTTTCAAAGAAATTGGTCTAGATCTTTTATAATAAGATAAAATTTAAAAATGAGTATTGTAATTCTTGAAAATATTGGTGGTGGAAAACTGGCATTAAATACTGAGGCAATTTTGAAAAGAGTTGAAAGTAAATTTTTAAATGAAAATGGTGATAAGATGATTTTTATTATTTTAACCTCTTTTGGTTATCGAATCAATTCCAATATACAAGCTGGCCAGACTTACACATCAGAACCAATTTGATAATAGCAGCACACCTTATTATTTGTTTCTGGCTATAATGCGATTTCAAGGGCGTTTTAAGAGTGCTGCTCGAAAGAATAAATGAATTCGAAAGAGGTCCAAAAACAAACAAGGATATAAATGTGCACATTGTGGGGATCGATCTCAGGTGGGTTTGAAAGACTGTGGCGATGATTACCGCTTCGCCAACACACCCGTTCCAATAAATCTTTGTTTCATACTTATGTCTAAAAATTAATTAATTAATAAAAAAATAAAACATACACACAAGATGTATTTCCTAAGATACCCAGACTATATTATTTTTATATATCTTAAATATTATTTTCAAATTTAAATTGAAAAAACTAATTCTAGATGGCATTTGAACCCTGTCTATTTGAACCACTAGGCTACTCTATTCCCACTGACCCATTCGGGTTGTATTTTTTATCATTCTTTTCACTCTTTAAATTATTTTATTTTATTCTTTCAGTAGTGGGATGTGTCACCGCTAGATCGTGTCACCGCTGGATCAACCCCCCAGGGGGGTAAAAATTTTTTTTTCTAAGTCTAAAAGTACAAAAAATTTTAAAGACAAAGACAATGACTCATTCAAGGTCATTGGATGACTCAACAAACACTTTCAAGGTCATTGAAACAAAGACCATGACTCATTCAAGGTCATTGGATGACTCATCAAACACTTTCAAGGTCATTGAAACAAAGACCATGACTCATTCAAGGTCATTGGATGACTCGTCAAACACTTTCAAGGTCATTGAAACAAAGGCCATGACTCATTCAAGGTCATTGGATGACTCATCAAACACTTTCAAGGTCATTTAAAATTCCCCAAGGGCATTCAAACAAAGAACATGACTCATCAAAAATTTTCTCAAGGTCATTCAAAATTTCTCAAGGTCATTCAAAACCTTTCAAGGTCATTCAAACAAAGACCATGACTCATCAAAAAAATTTCAAGGTCATTCATAATTTCTCAAGGTCATTCAAAATTTCTCAAGGTCATATTATTTTAAAAAAAAATTTTTTTAATTTAAAATTACTACTTATAAAAAAAAGTAATGTTTTAATTATTAATATTTTTAAATTTTTTATTCTATTACTTTTTTTTTTAAAGTAATGTTTTAACTATCACTGATTTTATTATTATTATTATTATTAATATATAATAAAAAACCAAGACATATACAACAAAAAGTTTTATTATAAAGAAATAATTCTACTATAGTTATATTATCGAAGAGCTTTATTCAAAACCCATTCCACATACCTCCGATATCGGGCAGCGCATAAGTAGTGTTTTAATTATTAATATATATTTTTTTTATTCTATTACTTATTTTTATAAGTAATGTTTTAACTAATAATATTTTATTATTATTATTATTGTTACAAGATTTTATTTATTAATATTATTATTATATTAATCTTCTAAATTAAGATAGCGGAATTCAGAATTAAATGGAATCAGACATTTTTAATAATCGATAGGCTATTGACAGAAACCTATGATTATTTATTACTACTAAAAAATAAATAAATCAATAATAAAATTATCTAGTTTCATATTATTTCTAAATAAAATGTAATCTGGATGTGTATGGTAAATATCAAGATGTTATTCAATCCTACATTGATAATGCAGATAAAATCGAAATTTAACTATTGTGAACATGTTTTATAACCCTTTATATAAAAAAAGCAACTAATAATAATCAAAAACATAATAAAATAAGTAAACGTACAATTTTATTTTTTTTTCTATAATATACAAAATTCAAAATATACAAAAATATATAATATTCACATAATTGTTCGTCTGATAAATTGATGATCAATCAGGAGCCAGAATTTCTTTGAATATATCTTGAAATTGCTGTGTTCTTGTAATACTATGACCACTATTAATTGCATCAAGCCCTCTATAGTGTCCATAGGCAAAACTAACATTTTTATCAACCCATGCCCTCTTATCATCGTGGTTGTTTAGCGCTATTTTACTATTTTTAAAAGTAAAAAGCTGATGATTCCGGGACCCTATTCTAGTCTGAGGTACAGATATAATCTCGTTATTATTGTAACAATTTAAATATGATTAATGATTTATATTTGTACCTGCTAATTTTACTCCCTTAGCCCTCATAGTCGACTTGTTTACCAATAAACTATAACATTTAGGACGCAAGAAAACCCACTCACTATACCCTCCCCCTTACTCTCATCCTTAAACTTTCCTATAACGGATGCTAGTCGTCTTGAATATAAAGGATGAGAGGGGTCATAATTAGATGTATCTAAAAGGTCATCCAAAATCATCGCTTTTAATAAAGTATCTAATTTTAAATTTTTTATCTCTAAAAAGAAGCTGTCCGTATCACCGGCAATTAAATTTATATCACAATTATAAATAGTTCTATACTTTTGCAGCTCTATATACTGCAACTGATACATCCGTAGTTTGGATAGATCTAGTACTGATTGTCCGATGTAACTAGGCCTATCCAAACATATTGAATCCTTATTAAGATGCGCGGCAAACAGATTCTCATCAACTTCGATGGTTTTTCTGAATGCCGGTTTTGACGAATATGTAATTAACTTTTCAAATGAATTACATAGTTGCAAATTCATTCGCTTCTTAAGGTTTTCAACGGATTTACCGTACAAGCTGTTATTATATAATTTAAATAAATCTTTATATATCTCGCTGACTGCATTTGCTCGCAAGTCAGTATTTTTATCTATAAAATTTTTAAAAATAGGTTTCTGTGTAAATTTTATACATCTATGTACATTCACAACCTTAGCCCCAAGCGAAAGATAAAGCCTGAGAAGCCTCCAATGAAGAACATGATTCTTCTTTGGATAATGCGTGAGCATTAGCTTCTCAACTTTTGAATTTGGTGGGCACATCTTTTCCGGTCCAATCGGAAAGTCATTTAAAAAATCATGGAAATTTTCAGGGATATCAATATCAACTTTCATAGTATATCCATTTGGAAGGATTTCAATATCCGCAACATTCATACACTCATTCAATACATCATCCAAACCATCATACACCCAAACAAAATCAGCATACGGCAAAGATTGGCTAAGAGCCCAACCGTACAAATTATTTATGTCTATATACAGCAATTCGGTGTCCTCTGAAGAAGCAACATAGTGTTTGTTAACAAACGTTAACCCTCCTCGTATTCCTCCCTCGTAAAAATTGAACATTTCCATGTCCTGTAAAAGCTCTATGGGTTCATCTAATGTCATAAGCGCTGACGCCCATGACATTCCAGGAATACCATAGAAATTTAAAGGTTCAAGACCATTGTATGCAATGGCCTTTTCACGAAACTGTTGAAAGTAATCAGCGAGTAGGAATACATCAACTTTTAAATAATGCATCATATAGTCACGCAAATTACCACAGTTTTGTTGCATCCAAACCAATTCAGCAGTCGCATACTCATCATCTGTCACACCCTCCCATTTAGGAGGCAATTCATAAGTAGTTTCAAGAACATCAAAAGATGCGGCATAATCATAAGGAAATATACCCTTAGAATCTATCATAGAACCAGGAAAGGCAGAGGTAGTAAGAGTAGTGTAGTAAGTGTTTTTACAGCCTTAGATAAAGAGCAATTTACAAATTGCATACTATCTATAAATCTAACAGCCAGATTTTTTATATGTACAATTAAAGATATAAATTTTTCAGTCGAGGTAAGGATAATGTCTAAATTCCAAGAAGGAAAACCGTTGAGACCATGTTTTAAAATATGATGCAGATCGTAACCTTTTAAATTATGAAACACTATCGGAAGCAACTTATATATTCTACGCGCAAAATTACATTTTCGGCACGCTGCACCAAGATATTTACCTGTAAAGTGACAATGGTCTTTAGCAGGATTTACAATTGGTTTCTTGCAAAGATAGCAAGTTCTACATGATTTAAATTCTCGTTGTTCAGCGAAAGACATAAAACTTATCAACTTTTTCCCTTCAACATCATAATAAGGTAGGACAATTGTGACAGCAATTTCCTCTACTTTTTTAAGAAATAAAGAAATGCAGTCAGGTCCATAAAATTCAAAACATTGTTGTGTTTTTGTGTAGTTATTTATTAGTAAAAGGCCTGCTGAACTAGGCATATGAATTTGGTGATGTCTAACATCAGGTGGTAAAACCGACTCGAAATCGGCATAAATTACATAGGGAGGGGTGATGGTTTAAGAATAATTTTCAAATTTTCAATTTTTGTTATCGGGTAATGTGTAAAGGGTTGTACCCATCTGATTTTTAGCGCATAGAGCTACATGTTTATTAAAGGCATTATCCAGCCTGAAACCATTTAGGCAGTGTAGGCACCATTTACATCTAATTTGAATTGGACAATCAGGATTCTGATGACAATTCATTAATTTATTCAGATCACTCACCGCGGTGTAGTGATTCCTATCACTTTTCTCTAATAAAAGCAAATAAATAGGTGTTCCGCCAATGACCTTTGAACGATGAATTATACTTAAATGAGGATGATGGAAGACATAACTATCAGGAACCTCGTCAATTATCACAGTTGGAGTATAAGAAAGGACGTTTATTGCTAAATTTAAACTGTCATTTTTCTTTTCAAATTTGGGTATATTTTTTAATTTCATTGGACAATCCGTAATTTCGTCATATACTAAGTCGTTTAAAAACTCGGTGTATTTTGCAGGTCTAGTCCGATTTTCTAAAATTAAATCTTTTTTAAGAATTGCCAGAATACTATAAAGGAAGTATTTATCGTCAGTATTTTTAACATTTATAATAGCTTTTTTAAATGCAATAGCAGAAGGAGTCTGAATATATCGATGACCTGATAAACGACTAATTGGGGAAAATTTGGCAAGTATAAAATCTATTTCTAAAATATTGATTACTCTCCATCCACTGCCTAAATGGGTGAACTTTTCTATTTTTTCATTGAGTTTATTAACTCCTTCAGATAAAAAACTATCTGAAAATATTTCTGCGTTGTTGGAAAAATAATTATCGCGGATTTCCCCATCTTTTTCAAACTGTATTAAAACAGCAAATTGAATTTTAACATCAGCCCCCATCTTTCCAATCTCATCAAATAATTTAGAACTGATTCTCTCAGTTAACATTATTTTTATCAGTTGCGCCTCTGATGTATTAAATTTAATTGTTTTAATTGCGCCGTTTAAATTAATTTGTATTATAGGTTCTAATGAACCACCAACTTGATTAATAGTATTATTAACAATATCTACATTATTTATAATATCTACATTATTTATAATATCTACATTATTTACAATGTCTGCAATATTTATAATATCTGCATTATTTACAATATCTGCATTATTTATAATATCTGCATTAGTAATAATATCAATATCTACATTATTTATAATATCTACATTATTAATTGATTCGTCATCACTGATTTCAATGACTTCGATTTTTAAATGTTTATTTGGTATTTTAGATGGCCTATGTTCAGCAGGTCTTTTATTTTTAGTTATTTTTGTTGGGCGTATATTATTTATAATATTCATAATATTTACATTATTTTTATACTGATACGAAACAGCTCCTTTTTAATTATTTTAAATGAATCTAAATGGTCTTTGTGAATGTTATAAAAAGCTTTGTATTTTATGGACTGGGATGTTTTGCATACAGGGCAAATAAAAAACCTAATGCAATTAAATCTATGGACATAGTATTGTTTCATTTTTTCGTGACATATTTCACCATGATTCTTTGAGATCATGCAATATTTTGGGTAAAATTTACCTGATAAAATAATAATAAATTAAATAACTTGTATTAAAAAATATATATATATATATAATTATTTTACAATATTTCATAAAATTATCTTTCATTATTATACAATTCTATAACATAAAGACTTGTATAATATAAAATGATAATTCTTATATAGTCAAATGTATTAGACATGGCTTTGCAATTGTTTTGCATAAATATTGCAACATTCGCGAATCATTCATTATTATGCAAGTTTATTACAAAAAGACCTGTTAATAATAAATGTTTCAAATTATAGGGTGAATAACATGTCACCGCAGATTATTATTATTAGCAAATTATAGGGCGAATAGCTACATGCTTACTGTAGACTATTATTATCATATAAAATAAATATTATTATTATTATTATTATTATCACATAAAATATTATTATTATATAAAATAAGTATCATTTATTTTTTCAAAATATAGCTGCATGCTCACTGCAGATTATTATCACATCAAATAAGTATTATTATTATTATAATATAAAATGAATACCGTTTTCAATGCTTGCTGTAGATTATTATTATTATTTTTTCTTATTATTAATAAAGAATAGATATATATTAACCTAAAATTTAATAAAAACAACCTTTTATTATTTACACAAATCATTCCCTAGAATTAGTTAAGAATCAACTCGGCATGATTTCATAAAATCTTCATAAATTCTTCGCTATTAAATAATTTCCATAAATCTTCAATAATCAACTTTTCACAAAATCTTAAAGTTTTCATAATTTTTCAAAATATTATTTAAATTCGTTAAATTTTTAAAAATATAATTAATTAATATATTTAAATAAAGTTTAAAAATAAATAAATTACTAACATAAATCTGCATCAATATTATCATCAGATGAATCGTCAACATACAATCCACTATATCATCCAAAATAATTATTGGGTAAGTTGCCGGAATCATATCATCATCATCATCTGAAATGTTTTTTTTTTTTTTTATATTTTGAAAATAAATAAATATTAAACTTACCGATAGATATAACCTCATAAACATCTTCATTAATTGAAGTGGGAGTATCTTCAATAATAATTCTTTCAACATTATTATTATTACAATCTAAAAGAATATTAATAAAATCATTTAACTAAAAATTAAATTTTACCAAAAAAGTCATCCAAATCCAAAAGATCCTCATTTTCGGTTACATCGAACCAGTCTAAATTTACTAAAAGATTAATGGTAATAAATAATAAATAAAAATTACCAATGGATGAAGTTAGAAGACTTCTTAAAATATTATTTTGTCCTGCCATATTAAAATTTATGAATTAATTGTGATAGATTTTGAATTTGCATATGTTTATAAAGAGAATAATATTTTCAGGATTTAGCCAATCACATTTAAGCAATACACACATATAGGTGAGAGATTTTTACGCATGCACCCTATATTGTGTAGGTATGTTTTCTTTGTAAATCACATACTAACAAAAGTATGTATGTGTTTTTCTTTGTAATTCACATACAAACAAAAGTATGTATGTGATTTCTTTGTAAAATACATACAGTCTTGAGTGTGTATGTATGCGTTCCTTGTTACTAATCATGCACTTATCATGCAGTATCTTTGTAAATCACGTGATGATCATGCAGAGTCTTTGTAAATCATGCACTTATCATGCACTGGCTTTGTTAACATTAATTAATTAAACACATAATAATAATATTAATAATAATAATAATAATAATAATATTTAAAAATATATATATATTATTAGTTAAAACATGATAATAATAATAAAACATAACACAAACATTAATACATTTATTATACATCAAATCGCTTGGATAATAACCATGCTAAACAATGTTGACCACATGTTAAGGTCCATGGTTTTTGATACATAGTTTTATTATACACAATAGGTTTACCCATTGTTTGCAGTTTTGAAACCATTAAAACCGGATAATAGAAACCCATAGGATCAAATACAAATATCTTGCTAGGTTTCATGTATATTGCTAACCAATGTTCTCCCCCGAGATGAGGCGATTGAGTATTGACGATTATGGCTTGATTATTACGTAAATATGGAATTTTATCAAGAGGAAAAACCCCTAAAAATTCATGTCCTAGAATTTGTTTTCCAATTTGATAGACCTGAACAGAACTACATCAATAATATTAATAATACATTTAAAAACTTACTCATGACAAATTATCATAAATTATCTATACATTTTATACCAACAACGTTTGAACTTTGTTCAAACCAATACTGTTCTGTTTGCAGTTATTTGAACCTCATTTTCAAATACTCCATATATTACAACATGTACCGGTTCAGTTATAGCTTTAGCAAAACTTTATATCTAATCGTAAATTTCCATTTTGAGATAATTGACTCTGATTTAAATCAAATCGGGTGCCAAAACAAATGTAAAGAATGGATATTTGTTTTTAAAATCATCAAGAGTTATACCACAATTAAGGTTTTATCCAAATAACCCATATTTCTCACTATACTCTGCATGTATGTAGCACAATAATTGTCATTATCGAAATCTTGAGTATATGTTTCTCTATAATCACTATTTTTCGATAAAGTTAGCGATGTTACTCCAAAATCTTTGAAAATTGAGCTTGATGTTAAGTATGATCCATTATATTGAGATTCACTTTGAAATGTTACCAATATAAAGTGGCATTCTTCTATCCTCCAAATATTTGTTCTTTATAGAAAGAAGCTGACCCTTTAGCAATTGCAAATTGAACAATTTCCTTTGTTTTAAATGGATATATTGCATGTTTAGAATTAAGCCCCAGTTGATGACCGGCTAATACAGAAGGCTCAACACGAACTCTTCTCACTAATAATTTTGCATCAACTAATTGAAGAATTGGTGTTGTGGTGGCACTTGTTAGTGATAATGTTGACTCTGATCTTTTCAATCTAATGTGTACATTAACACCTGGGAGTAAATATTTCGGTTGATCCATAAAATCGAGTTGTAATGATGAGCACATGGTAAATAATTCGAACCTTAATCCATTTTTCCTATCGTCATCACTACCATAACCCATAGAGTTAAACATGTATTTTTAGTATCGCTATTATAATTATAATAGTTTCTATTAGAGCTTTGTGAATATATGTACTGTTACCACCCTCAATCTTGATATTATTAAATCCGAGAACTGCATCTTTAAAAAGTGTATGAAACAAGAAATTATTTGGTATTACATCACAAGGTTCACCCAACGGTTTTCTATCTTTATCTACAACTTTGATCTGAACAGTTAACAATGTATCGTTCAAATCTAAATATTCAGTTTGGGAACCGTTAATATAAAATTCAATATCAGTTCTACTATCCATAATAGAATTCATCGGAAATACTTCTTCAAAGGCCCCCATTCAATTACTGCTTGGGGAGATGGTCTATCAAATAAGCACAATTCAGATTTACACAAATCATTTTTGAAATATAGTTCCATGTCCTTTCATTCGTTTGTTTATATGTTTATGATGTCTTTTACGTTTTTGAGCCGGTGCTGGTTCTTGTTTTTGAAACATACCTGCAACACTTGTAGAAATTTCCCTAACTCGGATAATGCATTTGATTTCAGAGATGGTAATATTTTCTGCTCATTCATTATCACATCTTTAGCGGTTTATACAACTACAAGGCGTTTAGATAGGAGTGCAATCTCAATTGTTCACATCCTGAGATCCATACTGTTTACAATAATTATGGTATTCGCACACTTTGGCTACCACTATACATAGTAAGATATCGTTATTGGCCTTTAATTTCGAATGTATGTCAAATGAGTTTTTTGATCTTTACTAATTCAATAAATTTACGCTATCATCACGAATACTTTATTCTATATTGTTTATACTAATGTTGGATCGGTAGTGTACATGGGATTATCGATATTTATATTGACAACTTCATCCTGTCATGTTATCAACCCACACAAGATTTCAATAGAGGACCAGTCACAATTTGATATCTCGTTGTAGTATATAATTGACATTGCTATGAGTTTTTATTATTTTTGGTTGCGTAATAGGCTATATGTTTGTTATCTAATCAATGTATTAGCAATTTTTATCAAATGTGACTTCACAAATGTTATTATTCAGACTGAATTTACATAATCCATCTTTAACAAATTCAATAGTTTTAAATATATGTAAACAATTGAATGAAATATATTTATGTAATTCTTCAAGTGTTTCAATATATAATTCATTAGTAAATGTAAATGTATCTTCCACCTCATTAATATATGATACAGATATTTTGATGTTTTCGATTGTTACACTTTTGTCATCAAATGTTTTGAAACGTATTAGGTATTCAGTACCAGGAACAACAATGATAAGCTTATCACAACCCATTCGCTTGGCATCCTCAATACTTTCAAACTTTATTGTAAATGAACTATAATCACAACTAACATTCAATCCATCTTTGAAAAACATGCCACAATTTTCATCTAAAATCTGATTCGGAATATGACAATATCGTTCAAAATTATTGATTGAGAAAATACCACTACAGGTTTTGGGTACACGTTTCTTGTAACTGATTTTACAATGACTATAAAATGGGAATGTATTGTACACAAATGTAAAGTCTTGCAAAGCAACGTCCCAATTTCCATGTAAATAAATAGGATTTTGAATATCAACCATAAATTTACTTGCTTGATTTTCCGGATGGATTAGCGGGCAACTATTACTAGGTAAAATTGTATAGAAACTCATTTTACTAGGTCTTTTGATGATATCTATGAGGGTTTTTGATATCCATGCCATTTGACATAGTATTGTTTATCCTTACCCACCAGTTTAGTTTTTTCAATATTTTCTGAATTCTGAACACTGTAGGTTTCGAAATAACTTGTAATTCCTGTTCATAGAATTTCCCTTGTATTACATTGTTATCACTATCTTTAATAGCATACATTACAGGACTCTGTTTAGTATTAATTTTAATAATTTGAAATACTTCATCACTCCAATTACTATCGAAATTTTTGATGAAAGGTGAAGCACATATTTTACTAATTCTAACGTGATCACCAACTTTATATTTTGGTTTTGTAATAGCAACTGTTTTAGACCGTACTGATTTAGCTAATGTTTTCGAGCTGATATCTACGGGTCTCAAACCATTCAGACCTCGATGCGATGAATTATTATAACTAACAAGTATTTTCGGTAATAAATTTATCCATATTTTATTACCTTGATGCACGAAATATTTCTTCAATCTATCCCTCAATCTCCGGTTAAATCTTTCAACATGTGCGGCTTTGTATTGAGAATGTACAGAATAATGATTTATTTTCAGACGATCCAGGATTTGCTTAACTTTAATATTGTAAAACTCCTTGCCTATAATAATAATAATAATAATAATAATAATAATAATAATAATAATAATTATAATACCTAAATCGGTTTGCAAATTGTCTGAATGCCCATTTTTAAATAAATTATTAATTGCTTTAGATATTTCCTCTGCAGATTTTGTCTTTGTTGGTACACCGCGAGCAAAACGACTGAAAACATCAATACATGTTAAAATATATTTATAACCCTTGTTAATCTTCGAATACGGTATCATCTCAATCAAATCCATTTGCCATAAATCATTAATACCGAATGTTTTATAAGCTCTTGTTGGAAATCTTTTCCGCATTGGTTTGTTTAAACTGTACGCAAGCTGATCTGACAACCACTTTTGCGTTTCCTTTTTCGACTTTGGGACTCTTTTCTTTAACTTACCACTCCACCGAAACCTGCTTCGTCTTCTGGGTTCGTCCAAATCTTCTCCATTACAACAAGATGATTTAAATTTAATTTGACATTAGGTAATGATTGCCCCATCGTTTATTGTGATAATAATGATAATGCTAATGGTAACATTGCTCCAATAAAACCACCTTGTTGTTTATATATGATTTTTCTCATTTGCTTACGATTTTTATTATTTACTAGTGATAACAAAGGCTTACGATGTTTATTCAGTACTAGTTTTTTACTATTACTGATTTTAATTTTTACCTCTGACTACTTTTAATAGAATTTTGAGTAAATCATCGACAACAAAAGTTGGAAATGATTGTAAAAATAGACATTCTTTTCATACTCGAAGCCTTTAACAATGCATTAAAATATGGGAAACTCCTATGATTTTTTACAATTTTTCTGTTTCTTACTCTTTTATAATGTTTTTCGAAATAAGAATTCATTGGAGGGTAATTCTCGGTTAGTAGCTTTTAGATGTGTATAATGGTTTTTTGGTGAACTTTATTTATTGTCTTTTATACTTTGTCTAAGTTTTTGGATATTTTTAAGCCTTGGTTTCATAAACATTTTTAATGTTAAAGTTTTTAACTTTGTTTATATACATGGCACTTTCTTTATTGAAATATCGGTTTTTACCCGTAAATATCATTGCATTGTTGTGAATTCAAGAAATATATATCCATGTGGTGTTTTGTTAGCTCTGGTTGAATGACTGATGAGAATTACCGATTATTCAGGGTTTGCTGTCGAGCAAGAAATCATAACTGTTGCATCGTTAGGATTCTTGAAAATGAATAATATTGAAATTTAATTCTTGTTCGATGGGCGCCACCGATGAAATAGATTTTGGAATAAAGATACAATACCAAAACATGTCTATGATTTTTTTGTGAATACTATTAAATCCTTTTCTTTTAGCTTCTGTACATTCATCAATAAATGATGAATCACCTTTTATCGACTTGACAGTTTTTATTCGACCTTTATATTTATGTTTTTAATTTTACAAAATTGATCTTGAGTTAATCCATGTTCTTTTGCACTTATGCAATAAATCTTGTTGAATTTGGTTTGAAATAAATTAGATTTCAGTAATTTACACACAAACATAGTTTTACCACTACCACTTGGGCCGACGATTTGATATACAGCATCATTTCTTAATTCCATTATTAATTTGTATAATTATAGGGTTTTGTTTATATTATATGATTTAATGAACTCTTCCTAAAAATTATATATATATATATAGCTTAATATTTCTTTATTGTTTAATTATGCTATCAATATAAATTATAAAGGAACTTTCGATGTATCAAAAATGACGTTTCCACATGGTAAACCACAGCAAATTGTAGATAAGAGTGGAAAATATCCTATAATATTTTTCAAATCCGGCAAATGCAGAATCATGGGATGTAAGAAACCTTTAGATGTCAATAAATTACAATATAGAATAAAGGATATTAAAATACAGTCAATTACAGTTACAATGGATATAGGACAATCTATCAATCTATACAACATGTCAACAAAATGTCTTTGTATGTTCGAACCAGAATTATTTCCTGCACTGAGGCTTTTAAAATACAACCCAATGTGTGTTAACGTGTTTGCTAGTGGCAAATAGTTATATTAGGGGTGCGAAATCTAGAATACAAAATATTGTTTGTGACATACAAAATGAAATCACCGGATTGGTCGATATCTGATTGGCCAATGATTGTTTAAAACAACTTGCTTATTCATTTGATTTCATTTTTAAAATGGAAAATATTATGTATGCTATGCAAAGAAAAATATCGCTGAATACGGTAAATTTATCTTTTTTTTTTTATTTCATTTTTTATATTTTATTTAGACCAATATGTCCCATGATAATAGATCGCATTATTTATTACTATCCTCAAATAAAGGAGATTTTTGAAGAATCAAGAACCGTCAATGCATCAACAGTTAATATACAATGAAACAAGATAGATATTTCCAATCTCATTGAGCAAGCTCTTTGGGATAATGAAATAAACCGAATGGTCAAGGAGTTGGAAACTGAATACCCTGCATTCTGGGTGTAGCTGTTTTGATTTCAGATATCAACGCTATGTGGAATAAAATCTTACAAATTCAATACGAAATTTTCAAAAAATGAAACTGTTAAGAAAATAATTGTATTTTATTTTTGTTTGTTTTGACAGTTTTAGTGTTGGTAATAAATGTTTTTGTATTTTATTTTTGTTGTTTTGTTAGTTTTATTTTTGGTAATAATAATAATAATAAATGTTTTTGATAGTAATAGTTTTATTTTGATGTTGGTAACAATAATAAAAATAGTAATTTTATTAGTATAGTAATAATAGTAATAATAATAAAAATCATGATAATTAAAATAATAACAATAATAATAATAATGATAATAAAACACGTGATATTAATAATACATTTTATATAGATGATATGTGTAAAATCATATATGTAAACTCAACGGGTTAATTTACATACAGTTTTCGGTCACGCACTTATCTTGCACTGTCTTTGTGATCACGCACTTATCATGCACTGTCTTTGTGATGATGCATTAGCTTATCTTTAATTAAACACATAATAATAATATTTATAATAATAATAATAAAAATAATATTAATAATAATATTAATAATAATATTAATAATAATAATAATAATTATAATAATAATAATAAAAATAATAATAATAATAAAACACGTGATATTAATAATACATTTTATATAGATAAATGCGTAAAATCATATACAAAATCCACGAGTTAATTCACATACAGTTTTCCAGTCACGCACTTGTCTTGCAATTATCATGCACTTATCATGCACTTATCATGCATTGTCTTTGTGATCATGCATGATCCTGATTAGTTAATCAGTATCTGTCAAGGGTATAAAAGTGCGTCACCACATTATAAAGATCATAAATCAAACATGACCAAGAAAATAAGTGTCCAACCAGTTCAGATGTTCCACAATTATAAAATGTATTTTTTAAAGGAGCCTATCAATATGCAATTGGCAAATCCAGTCAAACTTAATAAAACGCAATTTCAATCTCTTGCTGGTACTCTCTCAATGTTAGATATCAAGGATATTGATAATACATTCAAAAAGATCAATTCCAATTTAAAATGCAATGAAAATGCTTTCTTCACGAGTCAATATACCAGATATTATGATGCATTTACAGAAATTGGATTCAAAAAACAGGAAAACTGGTATATAACAATAACAATCCAAGGATATAAAGCAGATCAAAACGATGTGCTTTCTCCAATCTGGAAAATTGTTACTGCTAGACTTTCACAGTTATTTTAATGTATAATGTTTAATAAATGTATTAATGTTTCTTTGTTATTCTATAAACAAATTATAAGTAGTTTTAAAATAGTGTTAAAATGATGTCTGAAAAAGGTAAAATATAAAAATATAAAATAATTAATTAATTTCGTTTAGAATATTTAATAAACTTTTTGTTTGATAAACTTGAAGAAATAACCGGTGTAAAAATTAGAGATATGTTGACTCTAGTTGAAGCATTGAGTAAAGAATCGGATTGCGATTCTGAATGTCAGAGTGATGAAATTGTTAATGATGGAGATACTGAAATTATTAATGATTCTGAAGAAATTATTAATGTTGAAGAAGCTACTGAAATTATTAAAGATGAGCCTACCGAATTTAAGAATTGTATTGATCATGTTATAGAAAATATTATGATAGAATCTTGTGGTGATGAAGAATGTACATGTAATAATCAATGAATCTTTAAAATATAGTTTTTTATTAATAAAAATAACAAAGAAATATTTATTAAAATCTATGATAAACCTTGTTACATAAATATAAAACAGATACTCCAGTGAATAGTGTTAATAAAAATTTGCAATTCTCGATATAAATATCAGAGCGTTTGGCTTCTGCGGCAACTTGAATAATAGCTGTCCATCCACCGTTTGATTCTACCCACGGATCAATTTTTGTTTCTATCACCTAAATAATAATAAATTTTTAACAATATAAAGTAATATACCTCTATAGACCATTGGAAATAATTTTCATAGTCGGATCCAGATTTTAATATCATGTGTTTCATGTACATTAATCCTACTATTATTCGCATCCATTTATTATTTTCATCAAACATGTAACTAAATATTGATTGGAATGCCTTCTTTCTCTCCAATGGTTGCAAATTGAGAATTTTTTCATAATCGAATGGGATGTCTTCAACGATTTTCTCGGTACGGTTGACCATAAATTTCATATTTTTAATGATTTCATCTTTTTCTCTATTAGTAGAGACCAGCTCATTCAACAAAGTTATAAAAAATTTAGTTTCTGGCATTTTATAAAAATATTTGAAAGTGTAAGCTTATTTATACTATATTCGACCAATCAGAATCATGTAATACTAAGAAAATATGTAAAAATATATAATGGAAATGGTAATGATGATTTTTTGGCACTGTTAACTTCTTTCAAGCTGTTGCCACCACTGTTAACTGGGTGTTGTTGTAATTTCATTATACGATTGAACTGATCAGTTGTTTTATTAGAATAAAATTTTATACTATATTGAACTTGATTCACCATTTTTTCATTAAGTTTATGATTTTCTTTCAATTCTAATATTGATTTTCTTAATTCATTTTTGATAGTACCAATGGTCTTATTTAAATATATAATATCATATAATTCGTTTTTAGCTCTTTTTAAAGTCTCATGTATGTTCAAATCGGAATTCTAAATTACTCATTCTTTCAGATAATCTTTTGACTGGAGTTTTCAAATATCTAGGCCTATCTATCATATACAAAATATCCATCAATACAGCGGTATCAGGACATACACATCTTGTTGAATTTTTACCTTGAACAGTTACAACAATTGAGTTGGCCATATTAAAAACTAATAATATTATTAAAATTTCTTTAATCATTTTCAAAACATTATAAATTAATATTTATTGTTTATAGCTAAAGATTTGTATGTGTGTGTGTCTAAATTAGTATAAAAGTAATTTTTATTTCAATTTTTATCATTAAAATGATTGTATCGAGCGCAGTTCAAGCTATGAATGAAATTAAACATTATGGTAATTTATTACTATTATTATTATTATTACTTGTTTTTTAGATGATTATTTTAAAGTTATTAAAGAACGTCTGGAATTCTATTATCCAGAAATACATGGAATCATGGATAAGCCAGCATCAATAATTCCAGACTTGATATTCAATCATACATCAATATGGATATTTACTGTAATCGATGAGTTCCTATGGGATATCGAACAAAACAATTTGTCTAAAGATATGGAACCCGAATACCCTTGTGGTGATGGATGTCGTTGCTGCGCTGCCAGATATCGGAAGTATGTGGAATGGGCTTTGAATAAAGCTCGTCGACAATACTACTATAGTAGAATTATCTCTTTATAATAAATTTGTTGTATATGTCGTGGTTTTCATTATATAGTAATAATGTTAATAATAATAATAATAATAATAATAATAATAATAAAAATAATAATAAAAATAATAATAAAAATAATAATAAAAATAATAATAAAAATAAAAATAATAATATTAATAATATTAAAAATAATAATAATAATAAAATAATTGACTTGATTAAAACAAACAATTTAATTTAATAATAATAAAATAAATTTACAAAATATATACTAATTATTTTTATAAGTAGTAAATTTAAATTTAAAAATGTTTAAAAATAATATGACCTTGAGAAATTTTGAATGACCTTGAAAAAATATGATGAGTCATCCAATGACCTTGAAAATTTTTAAATAACCTTGAAAATTTTTAAATGACCTTGCAAGTGTTTGATGAGTCATGGTCTTTGTTTGAATGACGTTGAGAAAATTTTTGATGAGTCATGTTCTTTGTTTGAGTGACCTTGGGAAATTTTTTGACGAGGCATGGTCTTTGTTTGAATGACCTTGAAAATTTTTGAATGACCTTAAGAAATTTGAATGACCTTGAAAAATTTTTGATGAGTCATGGTCTTTGTTTGAATGACCTTGAAAAATTTTAAATGACCTTGAAATTGTTTGACGAGTCATCCAATGACCTTGAATGAGTCATGGTCTTTGTTTCAATGACCTTGAATGAGTCATTGTCTTTGTCTTAAAATTTTTTTGTACTTTTAGACTTAGAAAAAAAATTTTTTTTAACCCCCATGGGGGGTTGATCTAGCGGTGACACGATCTAGCGGTGAAACATCCTACTACTTCTTTCAGATTTCTTTCAAGATTCTTAATCTTTAATGATCCAACAAGATAAAATAAATTTTTGAAAAAATAAAAAAATAAATCTTATGAAAAAATAATAATAAAAATGTCGAGTACTCGTAAAAATGGAAAACTTAAGAAAACTCAAGTTTCGAAGGTAGTGGCTTGCGCTCCAAAATCTCAAGTTTCAAAATCTAAACCTAAAGAAATAAAATGTGTTCCTTGTGATAGAATATTTACTAAGGGATCTGCTTATACGAATCATTGTAAATCTTTAGATCATTTAAATAGAACTGTTGGTTTAGATTATTCAAATTCTATAGTTTGTAAAAAATGTAAAGAAAGATATTTAATAAAATTTTTTCATCTTCATTATAATTCTAGTAGGTAGTTAGTAGCACTCTAAAACATAAAAAAATAGGGGGGGGTTTATTCAAGATTAATTTCGGATTATCTTGATTACATAATGATGTAATCAAGTTAATTAATTTTGTGTGTATTTTTTTTGAAATTTTTTTCGAGTTTTAGGCGCGATTTATTTTTTAAATTCAAATTTTTGGAACATTTTTTTAAATTCTAGTTTTGGTAAATTTTTGAAATAAAATTGAAATATTTATTTTTGAATAAATGTTTTTTCAATCACACTATAGTCAGGGGGTATTTTTGAAAAAGACTAAAATATGATTGGCTTCAATTGCCTAACGATAAAAAAGCATAAAACTAAAATTGGCTCAAATCGCTAAGATGAACACACTATAGTCAGGGATATTTTTAACTCGTAATAAAAAACAATGCAATATTTGATCTCAATACTTTCTATAGATAAATATAGGCATAAAATAAAAATGGCTTGATACGCCTACTGATAAAAAATTGACATGGGTATTTTATAGGCTTGTTAAAAAAAACACTTGAAATATTTGTTCACACAATTTTCATAGGCAAATTTAGGCTCTAGATAAAAATAATTTTAAATACCTAAAGTAAATTAAGATAAATTAAAGTACATTAGGACACATTAGAGTATATTAAAGTAAATTAAGGTAAATTAAAGGGTCTAAAGTAAATTAAAGTACATAAGAGTATATTAAAGTAAATTTAGATAAATTAAAGTAAATTAAAGTACATAAGAATACATTTAAGTATATTAGAGTAAATTAAGGTAAATTAAAGGGTCTAAAGTAAATTAAGGTTCATAAAGTAAATTAAGGTACATCAGAGTAATTTAAAGTACGTTAGAATAAATTTAAGTAATTAAGGTTCTTAAAGTAAATTAAGGTGCCTAGAGTAAAGTATGGTAAGTTAGATAAGAATTTTTTAAAATAAAATAGAGAGTCAACAGTTAAGTTACATAAGGGTAATTTTTAAAGTTGAAAATTTTAAAAGCAGTTATAGTAGGCAAATTACATAAGGTAAGAATTTTTAAAGTTAGAGTCGACAATATTGCATGATAAAATTTATTAAATAAAATTTTTAGTATAGTTTTATCGATCAATTTTTATACATATTTTTAAATGATAAAATTTTTAACATAATTTTACAATGAAATTTTTTATACATATTTTTAAATAATATAATTTTTAACATAATTTTACAATGAAATTTTTTATACATGATTTTTAAATAGAATTTTTAGTATAATTATATCAATGAATTTTTTATATATAATTTTTAAAGATGAAATTTTTAGGATAATTTTACAATGAAATTTTTATACATGTTTTTAATTGAAAAAAATTTTGAATGTAATCTTACAGTGAAATTTTTTAGTATAATTTTTACAATGAATTTTTTATACATGTTGATAACGATCAAATTTTCGAAGAAATTTTTCATAAAACTTTTTTCAAAGAATTTTATTAAATTAAATTTTTGAGTTTCAGTGTTACATAGTAATGCCTAAGGTAGGTAGTAGTCATTCATAAGAGCAACCCATCTCCTCCACTCTGCAGCAACCCACCCTTCATAAAAAATAAAATAATAATAATAATAATAATAATAATTATAATAACAATAATAATAATAATAATAATAATAATAATAATAATACTTTCAGAAAAAATAAAAAGTTAACTTAGTATACGCGCGCGCGTTTTTTTAATAACTATTCATCTGCGCATAAGTATCTATCAACAATATATATCCCTATTTAAATATAATTAACCAACTAAATTTACTCAATTGTTAATTGAATATAATAGTAATTCATCCACTCTTAAAGTACAATTCATTTTCAGTGAATATTTTCATCTTTTAAGTATATTTGTTGAACATTGAATAATACAGACTCCATTTATTTCAAGTATTTCCCAATATTTAATTGATATTTCATCTCATCATTGAGAAATTTTACCGTCTAATTTATTAAAGGCAATTCTCGATTCACTGAATCGTTTTTAGCTTCAATCAATATTTTACGTTATTCAATGATTGTTTTCCTTCTTCAATAAATATTTTTTCTCTTCAATGAATAATTTCTCACTTTAATTAATATTTTCTCACTTTAATGAATATTTTTCCTCTTCAATGAATATTTTCCTCTTCGATGTATATTTTCTTCATGCAAAGTATATTACCCTTGTAAGGTTTTAATATATCAATTGATATTTCATCTATTTAGTAGATATGTTTAGCTATCCCACTTTTTACAGTAATTTCAACGATTTTAGTCACTTAATGTACTCTCCCACCAATATTACTTCTTCACTAGAAATTTTCTTTATAGAAAATAATCTCTACTAATTAAAATTTCATTTGTTGACTTGTTATTGACTTGTCATTTTCAATGAAAATTTAATTAACTTTTAATAAATTTAATTACACACTTCAATAGATTAGGTTGTACTCGACAAAAATAAAATATTTTTAGGCTATGTAAATCAATTAGTGATTTTAGGGAAATTTTATAATATTTAATAATATCTAATTTATTTTAGTAAATTTTAATCATCTTTGTGAATTTTATGGTTTTCTGTTGAATTTTAATGGATTTTGGGACTATTTTGTTTTTGTAGAAAATATTGAAGAAATGAGGGTAAATCTATAATTTTAGAAGCACTTAATATCTTGATAATTTAATAAATTTTACTTGATTTTAGGATTATTTTAAATAAAAGTGTATTTTAGGAACAAAATGTTTATGAAACATATATTTTAGATAATTATTTACCAATTAGAATCCAATTTGACTGATAGATTTTGAATAGTAAATGATATTTTAATTTTATGTTCCATTTAAAAAGTTGATTAAATCAGTTGATTTTTAAAAATATTTTAGTGAAACCTAAAATTTTTATTGATTTTACAGTAAAAAAAGGATGGTCAATTAATTATTTGCATTTTCCATTTTATTGATTTCGTGGATATCAATCACAAAAGTAGTATAATTTAGAGATTTTTAAGAGGATGCTCAGTATGGTTATCAGTATACATATGAAAATCGATGAATTATATATATGGGTTGACAGGTAATTTTTATTGAATTTATACTTTATTTACTGATTAATTTTTAATTATTTGAGCAACATGATATATATTTTATGATTTTACAATAATTTAGTGAAATTTAATTTATGTGGGAAACATAAACTTTATTCGATTTTAGTCATTTTTGATGAATTTTTTATTTGATTGAATTTTTTGCCAGAATCAAATTGTGGTGATTTATTTTTATTGGTAAAATTAAGATTTTAATTTTAAGGGAATTTGATTGGTTGAATACATATAGTAAATATGATCCGAATGATGAATTTTTAAGGATCTTATTCGGTTAAATATAGATTTCTAAAGAAATTTTATCTTGTAGGTTATTACCAAAAATATATATATTGTTGGTGCATTGGGGGAAAATGTCATTTCAAGGGAAATGATTGGTTAAGATGAAATTTTATGATATTTTAAGGGGAAATACTCGATTAAGAACAAGTTTGTTGTCATTTTTAAGGGGGGTTGAGTTGGTTGAATATCTGTGTTCAAAAGGTAAATATTTTCTAAATGGAGAATAGTGTAGTAATTTATAATATTTTTAGGGGCTTTGTTCAGATAGATATTAATATAAGTGTAAATCTTTTGTGAGAGTGGAAATATTGTCATTTAAAGAGAAATGATTGGTTAAGAAGAGAATTTATGATCTTTTAAGGTGAAATAATTGGTCACGAGATGGATTTTATTTATTCTGTTGAATATCGATATGCTGGTGATTTTTATGAAAATAATGAATATAGCCGGGATTATTGTAATTTAAAGAGAAAGGATTGGTTGAGAGGTGAATTTATAATATTTTTAAATGGATTTGATTGGTTAAGAGAGAATTTATGATAATTTTAAGGTAATTTGATTGGTCAAGAGAGGAATTTTATTTTGAGGGGATTTCAAGAAATTTATTTGGTTGAATATCGATATAAGTCGGTGATTTTTTATGAAAATAATGAATATAGCTGGGAATTTTGTCATTTAAATAGAAATGATTGGTTGAGAGTAAATTTTATTTTAAGGGTAAATGATTGGTTAAGAAGAGAATTTATGATTTTTTAAGAGGAAATTATCGAATAAGAACAGGTTTGTTGATATTTTTAAGAGGTTGTGTCAGTTAAATTTTGTATTTTGAAGGGAAATGATTGGATAAAAGATGAATTTTATTTTAAGGGAATTTCAAGAAATTAATCCGGTTGAATATCGATATAAATCGATGTTTTTATGAAAATAATGAATATAGCAGGAAATATTGTAATTTAAAGAGAAATGATTGGTTGAAAGTGAATTTTACTATATTTTAAAGGGAAATGATTGGTCGAGAGATGAATTTTATTTTAAGGGGATTTCTAGAAATTTATTCGG
Organism: Schmidtea mediterranea; assembly: GCA_022537955.1. Lineage (NCBI taxonomy): Eukaryota > Metazoa > Platyhelminthes > Tricladida > Dugesiidae > Schmidtea > Schmidtea mediterranea. The sequence continues at coordinate 321,577,479 of CM039679.1, forward strand.
TTCAATAACGAAATAAGTCGGTGATTTTTATCAAAAAAATGAATATAGCTTGGATTATTGTCATTTAAAGAGAAATGATTGGTTGAGAGTAAAGGTGATCAAAATATATCAGTAAGATTTTGGTTAATTTTAATGATATTATTGGAATCTGAATAAAATATACTATACGTGTTCGGTTCTAAGAAAATGTTTGATTCATGTAATTATTTGTATTCAAGTATTTATTTGATTTTATTATTTGTAATTTAATAAAAAAAGACTAGTATTTAAAAAATTTATGTTACCCATTACTTATGTTGTTATTGAAAATTTTCTGAATAATTTAAATATATATGATTATTTCTACGAATGAAGAGAAATTGTACAATTAATTTTCATTCAACAAGTATCTAAAACAATTACCTAACAATCTTAAAATTTTTAAAAATCTAACAAATTTTTTTTCAATTATTTTACAACTCAGTTAATTTAATTAATTGATAAGTACTATTTTCTTTACAATTTGCTACTGTGTTGAAACTTTTTTTTAAAAATATTTTATTCAAAGTACTAACAAATTTTATTAAAGATATATCAAGACTTGTCAAAAATTATAAAATTTTTGTAATTTTAATAAGTATTACTCAATAACTAGTATTTTCTTACCAATTTGCTGAAGGTCTTATTTTAAAATTTCTTCAAAGTACTAACATTATTTACAAATTAATCAGTTTTATTTAAAATTTAACAACTAAAAATATTTCTCACAACTTTAATCAAATTCTAATCACATGATAATCATAATTTAAGTATAAGTCTTATTTTTACAAAAACAAGTATTTTACAATAATTAAACATACATATTTGGATTTTTAGTAGATTTTATCGGTATCTATAAGTACCTGTTCCGTGTAGTTGTTTTTAAGCTTTGTTAGAAATTCAACTTATTTAGTGGTTGGTCGATAATCATTTAATTTCTAGTAATGTGGTAGATATTATTTTTTTATATCAGTTTTATTCAAACCTTTAGCATCTTTGAGTTAATAAATTTAAGAGTTGAATCATTTTCAATAAAAATATGAAAATTTATTCCATGTACAATGAAAGTATTATATGTTTTGAGAAATTAATTTAAGAATATTTTTCTAATCAAGTTTCTTTTCACTAGCATTTAGATTAACCACTACTTGTACTTACTAATTAATTTATCATTCAGTAAACAATAAGAGATTAGAAAAGATTAGAAAATCTATAAAAATAAATTTAAGTAATTATTTGATGAGTTAGCAATTAATTTATTTAGGGACATGTGAAAATTAAATGAAAAATTTGACATTTATCTTTGAAAATAACTTTTAGTAATTGTTCATTGTTGGACGCAATTAAAAATATTACAAAAATAGTAGAAAAATTTCAAAGTCTTAACTAAGTTTTACAAAATAATTTCAATAAATCACATACAAGACTGTAAAGTAATAAATTTTTATTCAGAGAAAATACAACACTTGATTGGGCTTCAATGGTTAATAGTTTCTTGATAGTAATCAGGTAACTAAGCAACCAAACAATTTGGAGACATCAATGATCGATAAAAGAGTGGAGAAGTTAATAAAATTTGTAATTGAAATTGTATTTCTTTTGTTCAACGTTTTATGTGCTTTTATTTAAAGATTTCTTGGTCAGTAAACAATTTTTGATATTGATTTGTTCAGTAACTAGTTATTGATAAAATATTGTGAGTGTGTGAATAACCAAGTATTTTAAGGGGAAATTATTGAGAGAAAATTTTATTTTTTAAGTGAGTTAAGTTGGTTGAATATCGGTGTTCAAAGAGTAAATATTGTTTAAATATGACATTTTAATGAATAAGTAAATTATTCAATGCCTAGTATGTATATAGAGAGTTGTACAGTACTTGGTTATTTGTATACAGTACCTAGTGATTGTTGTTCAGTTATTAATAAATTATTCACTGTGTTTGGGTTATCAGTATTCAGAAGTTGATACCAAGTAAATATAACAATGGATTTGGTTTCAATGAATTTGATTAATTATCGCTTGATAACAACAACAAGGTAACTAAGCATCCAAAAAAATATCAATTTGGAGACATCAATGATCGATAAAAGAGTCGAGAAGTTAATAAAATTTCAACTTGCATTTCTTTTGTTCAACCTTTTATGTGTTTTATTTCAAAATTTGTTGATTAGTAACCGATCATTAATATTTATTGGTTCAGTAACTAGTTATTGATATTGATTTGTTCAGTAACTAGTTATTGATAGATATTATGAGTGTGTGAATAACAATGTATTTTAAAGGGAAATAATTGAAAGAAAATTTTATTTTTTAAGTGGGTTAAGTTGGTTGAATATCGGTGTTCAAAGAGTAAATATTATTTAAATATGTCATTTTAATGAATAAGTAAATTATTCAATGCCTAGTATGTATATAGAGAGTTGTACAGTACTCAGTTATTTTTACACAGTACCCAGTGATTGTTGTTCAGTTATTAATGAATTATTCATTGTGTATGGGTTATCAGTGTTCAGCAGTTGATACCAAGTAAGTTAGCGTTTTATGTTTTCTGAAAGTATTATTATTATTATTATTATTATTATTATTATTATTATTTATTATTATTATTTTATTTTTTTTTATGAAGGGTGGGTTGTTGCAGAGTGGAGGAGATGGGTTGCTCTTATGAATGACTACTACCTACCTTAGGCATTACTATGTAACACTGAAACTCAAAAATTTAATTTAATAAAATTCTTTGAAAAAAGTTTTATGAAAAATTTCTTCAAAAATTTGATCGTTATCAACATGTATAAAAAAGTCATTGTAAAAATTATACTAAAAAATTTCACTGTAAGATTACATTCAAAATTTTTTCAATTAAAAACATGTATAAAAATTTCATTGTAAAATTATCCTAAAAATTTCATCTTTAAAAATTATATTCAAAAAATTTATTGATATAATTATACTAAAAATTCTATTTAAAAATCATGTATAAAAAATTTCATTGTAAAATTATGTTAAAAATTATATTATTTAAAAATATGTATAAAAAATTTCATTGTAAAATTATGTTAAAAATTTTATCATTTAAAAATATGTATAAAAATTGATCGATAAAACTATACTAAAAATTTTATTTAATAAATTTTATCATGCAATATTGTCGACTCTAACTTTAAAAATTCTTACCTTATGTAATTTGCCTACTATAACTGCTTTTAAAATTTTCAACTTTAAAAATTACCCTTATGTAACTTAACTGTTGACTCTCTATTTTATTTTAAAAAATTCTTACCTAACTTACCATACTTTACTCTAGGCACCTTAATTTACTTTAAGAACCTTAATTACTTAAATTTATTCTAACGTACTTTAAATTACTCTGATGTACCTTAATTTACTTTATGAACCTTAATTTACTTTAGACCCTTTAATTTACCTTAATTTACTCTAATATACTTAAATGTATTCTTATGTACTTTAATTTACTTTAATTTATCTAAATTTACTTTAATATACTCTTATGTACTTTAATTTACTTTAGACTCTAATGCAGGGGTTCTTAACCTTTTTTACTTCATACCTCACCTAATATTTAATTTTATGTTCTCACCTCCAGCATAATTAATTTATTTTAAGAAAAGATAAGAAACATAATTAGTGGTATACCAACATTACATATATTATTTTATTTTTACCATTTTAATATATATTTATAAAAAAAATCATATTTAATTCATACTGATATAAAAAATTATATTTTATATTAAATTTCATGTTGAAAAAATTTATTTATGTGAAAAATTTATGTGAAAACAAAATCTCATACCTCCACCAACACATAACTATACCTCCCCAAGGGAGGTATACCTCACCGGTTAAGAAACCCTGCTCTAATGTATCCTAATGTACTTTAATTTATCTTAATTTACTTTAGGTATTTAAAATTATTTTTATCTAGAGCCTAAATTTGCCTATGAAAATTGTGTGAACAAATATTTCAAGTGTTTTTTTTAACAAGCCTATAAAATACCCATGTCAATTTTTTATCAGTAGGCGTATCAAGCCATTTTTATTTTATGCCTATATTTATCTATAGAAAGTATTGAGATCAAATATTGCATTGTTTTTTATTACGAGTTAAAAATATCCCTGACTATAGTGTGTTCATCTTAGGCGATTTGAGCCAATTTTAGTTTTATGCTTTTTTATCGTTAGGCAATTGAAGCCAATCATATTTTAGTCTTTTTTCAAAAATACCCCCTGACTATAGTGTGATTGAAAAAACATTTATTCAAAAATAAATATTTCAATTTTATTTCAAAAATTCACCAAAATTTGAATTTAAAAAAATGTTCCAAAAATTTGAATTTAAAAAATAAATCGCGCCTAAAACTCGAAAAAAATTTCAAAAAAAATACACATAAAAAATTGGGAAAAAATTCGAAATAAATACACCGTTACTTTTGGTGAAGCGATGACGTCACCAATAAGTACAAATAGATATATTGATAAGCACAAGAAAGAAATAAAAGAAAAGATTCAAGAAGTTTTAAAATCTATGAAATGGAGATACTGATACAATTTTATATGTCAGTTATGATACAAGTTATTTATAATTAGTTAATATAAATGGTTTTAATTTCAAACTTAAAAGAATTAAAAAGGAAATAGAAAAAGATTATGAATATATAGAAGATACCTTGGGTGATTCTGCTTTAATTTTACATTCTTTTCAAAATATAAGTATAAAGTTTTGGAAACATAGACCTCCAAGACCAAAATCATATATTAAAACCTCATTTACTTCTAATTATATTTTTAATGTTAAAAATAAAAGATAATAAATGTTTTATGTGGATGTTTTATACGCTTTACATCCCACAAAAAATAATGTTGATAGATTAAGTATTTATACAGGTTGTGAAAGTGAAATAAAATTTTGGGATGGATTTGAACATCCAAGATAGAAAAAAGATGTTTATAAATTTGAAAAATTAAATGATGTATCCATTAATATTTATGAATATGAAAATGATGTAATAATTCCAATCCAAATTACTGATGCAAGAAGAAAAGATGGAAAACATGTTAATATTTTTTATAATACATGAGGAAAGTGAAAAGGAAATTAGTTCTCATTATGTTTGGATAAAAGATTTTCAAAGTTTTATGAGGAAGCGGGTTACAAATTCTAATTATAAAGAAGATCTTGTTTGTGAACGATGTTTATCTTATACATCAACAAAATCTATGAGGGAAAAATATGAAAAATTGTGTGAATTTAATGAAGCACTTCTTATTAAAATGCCATCTGATGATTAAGCAGAAATGACTTTTAATATAATTGGAACTTTTAGTTGTTATATATGAAGATTTTGAAGCTGTTAATATTTTAAAAACTTTAAAACGAAGAATATCTTAAAATCTTGGAAAAATATAATTTAGCAGATTTATATTACAAGAATAATTAAATATATAATGTAAATAAAGATGAACAAGAAGGAATTAAAAACCTAATAATTGTAATAAAGAAATCAGCCACAATTCCTCTAACAAATCAAAAACCATCTGCATTTTGCTTATATTTAAAAAGCAATTATCAAGAATTAATCAAGTCAGAGGAAATATTTTATAGAGGAAATAATTCAGAGGAAGGATTGGAAGGATTTGTTCAATATATTAATAAAATTGAAAATAAATTATTTAAAAAATGAAAGATTTTGTATATGATTTTAACATGTCTGATGAACAACAAGAAGAATTTGAAAGAGCTAAAAAATGTTGGGTTTGTGAAAAAGAATTCTCTTCTGAATACAATAAAGTTAGAGATCATGAAATCTTGAAATCTTAAACTTGAGAAACCATCAAAGATTCCAGTAATATTTCATAACCTTTTCAATTATGACATCCATTTATTTATAAAACATTTACCTATAAATAATAAACATTCTTTTAATATCATAGGAAAAACTAAAGAAAAATAAAAATGTGTGGAATATGGATGTTTAAAATTTATTGATTCAATCAATTTCCTCAGTACAAGTTTAGATTAAATATCCAAAGCTTTAAAACTTTAAGATTTTAAATATACAATGGAAAATATGTTAATTCCTAAAAATATTCCAGTTGAAAAATATTAAACTTGTTTGCAAAAAGAATTTATCTATATGATTACATTGATTCCTTCGAAAAATATGAAAAATGTGATCTTGTGGAGAAAGATGATTTCGCTTCAATTTCAAATGAATGTGATATTAGTGATGAAGAATATTCAAGATATTTGGAAATGTATCAACTATTTAAATGTAAAAATCTGGAAGAATATATAGATCTTTATTTAAGACGTGATACATTTATATTAACCGATTGTTTTGAAAATTTTATAAAAAATTTGAGTTGAATCCTGGTAATTATACTTCAACACCTTCATTATCTTTGGATTTATGTTGAAAAAAGTGATGTTTTAGATATGTTGATTGATGTTGACATGTTTAATATGATAAAAAATAATATTCGTGAAGGAGTAAGTTCAGGGATGGGAAATATATTAATTACTTCCTGAAATGAAAATTTTTTGTATGATAAATATCCTGAAGATATAACAGAAATTAAAGATGAAGAAGAATTTCAATAAGTTATGAAATGTTTAAATGACAAATCTGATTTAATTTATATCGATGCAACTGCATTATATTCAGGAATAATGACACAATATTTCCCATTTGCAAATTTTAAATGGGAGACCTCCGATCGACCAATCATAGAGAAAATCTTGTCAACCCCAAAAAATTCAAAGATTGGATATTTTGTAGAAGTTGAATTGTAATATCCGAAAGAAATTCATGATAAAAAAAATATATTCCATTGGCACCAATAAAAATGAAAATAAAATATAAAAAATTATCCCCATGGCAAAATTTAAAAATTATTATGCACTCAATATGATAAAAAAAATTACTTATGTCATTACAGAAATTTACAATATTATCTTCGACATGGAATGAAATTAAAAAAAGTTTATAATATTATTAGTTTTGAACAAAAACCATTTATGAAAAGTTTATTGAGTTTAATATTAAAAATAGAAAAGAAGCAACATCAAAGAAGGATGAAGTTGGTAAAATGTTGTATAAATTATTTAATAATTCAGTCTTTGGTAAAACTATGGAAAATATAGGTAAATATATAAATATAACTTTATTAACAAATAATCCTCGAGATTTAATAAAATATTCTAAATGCTTTCAAGACCAGCATTTAAAAATTATGAAAGATTTTCAAATGAATTAGTTGCTGTTGAAATTGGAAATTATGTAAAGACATAATAAACCAATGTATGTTGAATTTAGTATTCTAGAATTATCAATACTTCAAATGTATGAAATGTATTATGATATATTACTAACACATTTCGGTACCAGAATTTCTTGAAAAAAGGTTTTTTATGGGGGTCTCAACTTTTTCTTTCAAGCCAAATATTCACGGGGCATTGTCCTCATTATACACTATTATTTAATTAGAAAATAGAAAGTTTAGATAATAAAAAGTGGTGCTAATATTATTGTAACATTAGGTTGTTTCGTATGAAATTTCTTATTTATTTTGAAATCAAAATGCTCAATTCATAAAAAACATAATTTATTTAATCAAAATAACTTATATCAGCTTCATACACTTTTGTTCCAACGAGAAACTAATAAATCTATGACATGTTTATAAAAATTTTCTTCTTTTGAGCCAAATAATTCTTCAACTGCTTCAATGACATTGCTTTTGGAAATTTTTATTCCTCAAGATAAATTCTAAGTGAGGGAAAAGGTGGTAATCTGTTAAGGAAATATCAGAGGAATAAGGTGGGTAAGTTAATATTTGGTATCCAAAACCAGTTAATATTTTGACAGCTGCTTTCGAAACACGATGTTTGGTGTTGTCATGAAATAATATTGGATTTCACAATCACTTGACTACTGCGGTGGGTTTCTGAGATCGGTAACTCTGATTTAGTTGCTTTGCTTTGCTTTGACCTTGCTTAATTTCTGTTTCATATCTCTCTTTAATTTCTTTTTTGTCTTTCTTTGTCTTTTGCAATTTTGTCCCTTTGATTTCAATTGCGCATCCTTGTTATACTCGATCATCCAATAATACTTACTGATGTCAAATAGAATTTCAGATATCTTTTAACGCTAATTCCCTTTGGGCCTCTATAATCACTGACAGCTGTCCAGATAAATAATTATTTAGAGATGCTCTTTCCTGGATTCCCAAACAACATTCCTTCCCTTATCTTGAAAGAGCTTTCGAAATAACGTGCAAATTTTCCTTTTGTTTTGGTTTTCCTAAATTTGCAATTGTTAATTATAAATGACCTTCTTTTACTTAATTGTCTGTTTTTATTGATTTTCTCTTATTCCTTTCTCCTTATTCGACATTTCTTTTCCATTCCCTTTTTATTAAGCTCCAGAACCACATATTAATCACTTATCACTGTTTCCCCCAATCATTTTACATGTTTATTAATTAATTTACTCTATTATTTAGGTATCATCAACAATGGGAAACCAATTTATCCATTTTTATTCGTTTACCTATTAACTCCAAGTGCTTCCATGTTGTCATAGGTGAACTTCCTAATTCATTTTCTAAATCGCGGACTGCTTGTTGGGGGTTATTGTCAACAGAGCGTTATAAATTGTCATCACTAATGACAAATCCTGGTTTTTCCTAAGGCAAATTATCCAGATGCATATTTCCTAAACGAAAACTTGCAAACCACGTTCAATGATTTGTATATTCTTCTCCAAAATCCAAATTTATATTGTTATTAGCATTTGTTCTGGTATGTAGTAATTTAAATTCATATACAAAACGTATTCTTAAAATCTTAGAATCCATCATAAATAAATATCTATATAAAGTAAAGATTAATTTATTAATTTTAATATTACATTACAATATTAAGCAGCAGTATAATATGAAATATCATGCAAACTAAACACCTTGTTAAAAAATGATATAATACTTAGATAATTAGATTTTAAACAATTTAATATAAACAATTTTAATATAAAATTTTTTAATATAAACAATTTAATATAAAAAATTTAATAAACAATTAAACGACATTTCATATGAAATAACTTAATAAATGCATCTAAAATTTCTATTTAATAATTTAGATTCTAAATAATTAAATAGAAATTTAAAAACATAAAAAATAGTAGATTTAACGCTAAAACATCACATTTGACCGAAAACATTAGAATTTACAAAAATCAAAAAGTAAAGACCAAAATGAATTTAAAAAAAAATTTAATTAAAAATAATATAAATAAATTATTAATTAAAATTAGAAAATAAATAAAATTTAAGTAAGAATTCACAAAAAAACTTAAGGTCAAAGATTTTTTTATCGCAATAAATATAACACGCGAGTTAGAGTCAAATTAAAGGTATATGAGGAGATGACTTTTAACAGAATTTCGAACCAAAAACTTAGGAGCCAAGTTAAAATCGAAAGCGGAACACAAATCTTCAACAAAGTTTAGAGTAAATTTACAGTAACAAGATTTATGATTTTGAGTCGGTATTTGAAATCTTCATTCAAATTTTATAACTATTTACTTTCAATCAGCAATAAAACTTCTAGATATCTAAATGTAATTTATGGTTTATCATAAAATATATAAATTAATACCGGGATCTGGACAGTTTTATGGCGATTCTGTAGATTGTAATTAGACCTTCATTTCTAAAACCTGTTGAAAGTCGAGCAAAAGAAAACTGAAAATTGATCTAGTTGAGATTTACATCAGAACTAAAGTGCGGTTATTGCAGTTATGATCGCGGCTCATCAAATATCAATTATAGGACAATATCAATCAAAATAAACCAGCGAATGCCTCCCTTAATTCAATAATGATTACTGCACTGAATGCCAGGCATTCACCCCTTATAGTTCCTGATGCTCCAATACGACAATACCTCGCTTAGAGCGGTTAATCGGTTCCTCCAATATGCCGCACTAATTGAACTATTTAGTCTATGGGAAAAATTGTAATTGGTTCCAAATTTCTTTTTAATACATATCGATATATTATCAATGTTTTTAAGTTCAAAATAAATAAAAAATGTCACGAATTAATAATATTACGATATGAATGAAATAAAACCAAATAAATAATTTAAAAGTATTTATTATGCGTTACAGTACAGCACTCGCAAATTCGAGCTAAAAAATATTTTATTTATTCTTAATTACATTTTCTAATATTATTAACTTACACTTTTTGTGATTTTATTATGTTTTGTGAATAGTAAGCCTATTTATATTATTAAGAAATTTATATTTTAAATGGCTTGTTGATACGCTTTTCCGCATTTTATTGATAAAAAATTATAAATTTTAATTTTTTCCCTCCCAAAAAACGCATCATTGCTGTATAAGTATGTGGGAGACTTACACTCACCCCGTCAATTACCAACGGCCATCCAATCGGATAAAGTTTCCTTACCGAATGCATTTCTAACGCAAAACGTATTGAAATGGATTAAAATAAACAGAAAATTATCAAAATGCCCTCAATTGAGTCAAAGAGTTTACAAATCACGATTTCAGCTGATTATTGCCATAGGAAATTGCGATAATATTCAGTAAATTCCAGCAATAAAATTATCAAATTTTCACTCAATTATTGCTGATTTCCATAAATATTTATAAATTTCCCCCCGTCAATTTTCATAGGTTAAATTGTCATTGTAATATTTTTATTAAACCGTTCAGATTATGAAATAATGATTTATAATGAATTATTATTATTATTATTGACTTCAATAATTTTATAATGAAATGATTTTATAATTTCCTGTTAAACATTTTGTTTTATTATTTCAATTTTCTATATTTTTATCATTTTCAAATTTTATTAGTTTAATAAAATTTATTGAAATTGTGTAAATGAAATAATCAATAATAATCAGAGATAAATGCAGAGGAAATGAGAGAGATATTTATTGAATATTTGTATTAAACATTTGCATTTCATTTGTCAATCTTAATAATTGCAAGCTTGAAGGAAATTGATTATTTGTCTGTTTATTGATTGCGGTATTTATGTCGGTGATTTTGCTGACATTCAAGGCAAACAATTTATATGCCGGCAAATGGTCATCAGATGAATTGATTATATCAAATATATCTTACCGCAGCAGCAGCAGTAGAGCAGCGATAGAAAATGGTAATCTATTGATATTGATAAATGCTGAATTGATTTCTTGATATTCGATATCAGATTGGCCATCTGCTGGAGATGTCAGCAAATTGACCAACCGGATAAAGATTTGGATGGGATATGATCACGATTGGATCGGTAAATCACATTCTGATTAGCAAACAAATCAAATTATTGGATGAGTTAACCGAATTGATGTCAATGAGAAATCAGTAATATTTGTCAACCACGGAAATAATTTTTACTTGCATTGCTACAAACGTGAGACAGAATCAATATGTGAGCAATCTCAGTGCTGAATTGAAACAGATGATCAATTCATTCTGAACTGCAGATTATCACGGATGAGCACAGCAGCGCATTGCTATCCAGGTAGGCAAATATAGATCTCATGATAAATTAGCTTTAATATTTTGATTGGATATTTCATTTCTATGTAAATTTCCACAATTCTGATTTATGTAAAATTATTGAGTCAGTTTCATGCAAGTCTAATTCATCACTCACAAATAATAACTTCTGATTACTTACTAATGAATAATTTGCGTTTAAAATTATAGTTTTCCTAATCAGTGATTTATTATATCCCCTTTACTTTAATTGTTTTTATTTTTTAGTGAATATTTTCAAGTATATCTAAATAACAAAAAAATCAAATAAATATCGTTAAACTTAATAAAATGATTGTTAGCAAATGATTATTAGCAAAATCTCGCTTTTTGTTTATTTAGTTTTTATATTTTAGCTTAGTTAAATAATCAAACTCTAATATATATATATAAAATATTGTAAAAATATTACATTTAACATTAACAGTACTATAAATTGCAATTAAAAACGTCATAGAAATGCTGATCTTTTCAAGGCAAAAATGATTCTATTAGTTTATTATCTGCACATTTTTAAATTTTAAATAAATATATATTTAAACAAATTAAATATTTGTGTAATTGTTAATTAAATTTGTGAATAAATGTAAATTGTATGATTTTAGTTTTTTTAATTAAAATTCCATTTATTACTTTATATATAAATTTTATTGAGAATATTATTTACATATGTTGATGAAAATCCAACAAAGATAAAAAATCTAGAGTTAAGATGTCTAAATTATCTTGTGTTTAAATAATTTATTATTTGGCACTTTTTATGAAAACGAAATAAATCTTATGAACGAAATATATTCTTTTAAAATAGGTAAGTTGGAAAACAACTAAATCATAATTGAAAAGTCTACTAAAATAATGCAGGCTTTTTGATGTATCTTGGAACATCTTCTTTCCAATTGAAACTTGATTCATAGATCGTAGAGTCGCGCGTTATATTCTTGCTCACAGAACTGTAATTCGCAATGTGGCCAATATTTGGTTTCCTATTCTATAGTGAAACAATTCTACCGTGCATTATTCAAATTGAAAAAAGTTATTCTGTTAGATATTTGTTTCAATTTTTTTAAAAGCATTAACAATTTCACTCGACATCTCTGTGTTGGGTTTATGCTAGTTGACCTTGGAACCTGTGCAACATGTGGTTGAAAATCCTCCAAAAGTGAACTTCGTTACCAATCCTACTCTGGTCCCGACTTACCCTTGGGTTCGGCGAGATGCCGATAGTAGGTAGTTAGGAGGACACTGCACTATAAAGAAATTGCTTATTAAAACAGAGGGGTTTGGTTCGCGATGGATTAAATTACACAGTGGTATTTATTATCAACTACGTAATTAAGTAATTAAGATAATTGATTTTGTGTGTACTTTTCTTTGAATTTATTTTAGAACATTTTTGGCTCACAGTAGTGTGTTTTTAAGCATTTTCGGCTCATGGACCCAACTGAGAAATCTGTAAAAATAAAAAAAATTGCAATTTTTCAAAAATAACAATCTCTTAACAGAATTTTCTATTTTGATAAAATTGCAAAAAAATATCAAAACAACAAATTACTCAAATAGAGGGTGTCACCGAAAATGCTTAAAAACACATTATTTGGAAAATTCTCTAATATGGAAAATATAGAAATAACTGATTTTGTGAGTACTTTTTTTACAATATATTTAAAAATTTATTTTTTTTTATCAAAAACAAAATCATTTTTCAACTAAAAATTTTATTTAGTAAACATCTTCTTCATCGTCAGAGAACTGGACATCGTCTTTATCAATCGTGTATTCAGGATTTTCTATATGATTATTCGGATCAAGAACATTTGATTCAGTTTCATTCTCGATTTCATTCATTTCACGATCATTTATAAAATATGGTATGTTTATATGCCCGTATGCATAACCTTTATTCTAACCCACTCAAATCCTTTTATCATCCTTTTTTTGTTAACGTAACCTTACTATTTTTCTTGTATTTGAAAACCAGAAACATGTAGAATCGTATTTGCATTTTATTAACAGTTTACATAAGAACATTGTATTTACATGTGAAACGGAAAGAAAGTCATCGACTGCGTTTTTAGATTTGTTAATTCAACGCAAAGATAAACATTATGAGACAGAGATTTATAGAAAACCAACTGATACTGGTCTTTATACTTCTCCAGAAAGCTTTTGTGAATTTAAGTATAAGAGAAATATAGTGAAAGGATTGATTTATCGTCATGGTCTTTATCTTCTACTTTTGCTAATTCGGTAAAAAGTGTTGATAAATTGGTTGAGATTTTGATAAAAAATGGATATTCTAAATTATTTTTATTGTTGATGATAAAAGAGACTGTTGATAAATTAATTAAAAATCCTAAGGATCCATGTTTTGGAAAGTCTGAGTGTAATTTGTTAAATGAGTGTGAATTGAGTGTTGTTCTAAATAATAGTAAAAATGGATATAAGAAAATTGAGCCTAAATATGTGTAAGTATTGCCGTACTCTGAAGGTTTTTCAAATTATAAAAGGAAGTTAAACAAACAGATGGGAAATTTAGAGCATAAGATCGTCTCTAATTCGTGTAAGGTACGCAATATGTTTATTAATAAATCAAAAACTCCGGTTGGATTGTGTTCTGATCTCGTTTATCAATTTACATGTAATGGGTGTAATGCCACATACATTGGAGAGACTTCCCGTCATCTCTGTACTCGAATTCTAGAGCATTGTCGATTGAAGGGTTTCACCAATATTAGTGAGCACAATAGAGGCTGTAAAAGTGATATAGGAATGTCTGATTTTAGAATTTTGTTGAAAAGTTTTAATAATCAATGGGAACGAGTGATATGTGAAGCATTGCTGATAAGGTCATTGGATCCAAAGATTAATGTGCAAAGTGCTGTGAATACAAATGTTTTGAATGTTTTTAATAGTTTAAGTATGTTAAATCATGTTTATGTATTGTTTTTTAAAAAAAAAATTTTAATTTATTAAAATAATTGAATTTTTAAATTACATTATTTTTTCAAAAATTATAATATAAATAAAAATTATAATGTTTATATAAATAACATTTTAAATTAGTTAAAAGTTATTTGAATATATTTTTTAAATGTTTATTTATTACAAAATTAAATAATTAAAAAATAATTTGTTTAAATTAAATGTTAATTCATAATATTTTTAGTTGGTTTTGTGTACCTGAAGATGAGAGTTATGCTGTAGAAATATATCGTACGAAAAGTTTTTTATTGTCATTGTCTTATAATAATAATATTCGTCGAATACTATTCGAATAATTCAGAAAATATTTAGTATTCGATATTTAAATAATTTATAAAGCCACCAAAATTAGATCAAAAAATATGAATTTATTAACAGTGAAACGGAAAGCGAACGAGTATTTTCAACAAATCAATAAAATCAAAATCAATTCATATAAAATTTTATCTATTGATATTCATGCATTATCAATATGATTTATTGATCACAATTTGACAATTCGGGTAATTTCGATTTTAAATTATAAATAATTTGAAATAGATTAATTTTCATTTAAACCAAATATCCATAATTTAGTATATTAATAAAACTAATTGATAAATATTTGTAAAATAAATTTATTTAGTTGCTTTGAATTATTGACTATTATTATCAATAAATTCATTCAGATATCAAATGGATCTTTTATCATGACGCGAATGTTACCGAATCAAGAGAGAATTAAAACTATTTATATCGGATGGAATCCTAATCCATGTCTGTGTCATCCAATCAGAAATAAATTCGGTAATCAATAAAAATATTCAATTGAATAAATAAGAATAATTAATTTGCAGGCATTCAACTCAATTCCAATCTGAAATCAGCTGTTAGAGTTAAATTTTATTTTATTTTACAAAAAAATCTCAAATGTCAGCGAAAATTAATTTTCTTTTAATTTTAATATTTAACATTTTCTCAAATAAATAATTGAAATAAGCTTTATGGAGTGATTTTCTTAGTAGCTGAGGGTGATTTGGAATGCGTTTCCATATGCCTTTGCAAATCGGTCGAGAGTTTGCAAAATGTAATCAACAATTTGTCCATGCAATTTAAGGAGTATTACGAACATAGTTATTAAACCCATAATAAGTAATTATGCTGTTTATTTCTTGTCTGCAAGCATGGTACATATGAGGGACTATCGGGAACTGATCGGTCTGATTTATTAATCGATTAAGGGAGTCTTATTACAAGGACAGATCCAGCAGGAAGAAGAGTGATGAGGACGATCACCCTTACCTTAAAAAGATCTCAAAATTGTTTTTTGGTAACTAAAAATACACAAAATTACATAATCGTCCTTAATTTGTATGTACACAACTGTACATACAAACTGTACATATTACTCACCAGAAAACAATCATCATATATTAGCGTTCAGTTTTACTACTCAACCTATACAGTGTAGGCTACACTAGACGCATCAGAAAACTAATTATTTTAACAGACTGAACCAGCGTTTATACGCACATTTTCTAGCTCTATCATTAATAGAATTCTCGTAAAAAGTTTATTGGCAACAAAGGTTATATTACTCATTCAGACTTGGGGTTAAGGCAATCGCCAGCTCCCTAAAATAAATTCCTGTATCGGTCTTTGGCTTATTACAAAATGAGATTGCTACTGTAAAGCACTAATATCGTAAGATTGGAGAAGAAAATTTAATTTCAATTTTTTTATCATCTTTATCCTTTTCATGTTATATTCAATGAATTATTTATTATTTCAGTCTGATGCATCCAGATGTCCAAAGGTGACACAAATAAATGCAAAATGTCCGAAGGTGCCACAAATTAATGTAACTCAAGTAATATTTATTTCTGATTGGCTCGCATTATATAATATTGCATCATATTTCCACGAGATCTGAACTCACAAAATGTGTTATATTGACATTTCCACATCAAAGTTATCAAGTATGAACATGATACGTGGTCGGTCATGGTTGTGAACAATTTTGCACATTTTACTGTTGAGCTTGTCTGTCTCCTCCGAACCGTTGAACATGCGGCGTTATGATAACCGTAACAACTGTTGTGAGACCGTTTACAAAACTGTAATCAAAGTAGCTAAACGCGAATGGGTACAGACGGATATTAAAGGAAATATCCAAAAAAATCTTGCTTGTAGCAGCAAAATGTTTAGGGCCGGCCCTCCCTACCACTAGAACATAAATAATTGTATGGTAGATATAAGCCCACTGTTATAAATTGAAATAAATTAAAAACCGTTGAAATAAGTTGAAATGAGAATATGTAAGTTACTGAGAATATATTGGTTGGTGTTATTAGTGAATGTAAGCCGCGAAAGCGTGTGGTCTGCCTATCCTATACTACTTGTAAAATGGTCAATAAAAATCTTATGCTCAATGAATAAAGTAAAAAATCTTATGCTCGATGAATTTTTTAAAATATTTAACAAGAATATTGTATATGCTCGAGAAACTGGTTAAAAATAAAAATTATTTCGTAATGTTGTAAATGTCGTTAATGTGCTTGATGAATGTTTTATGTCTATTTCTTAATATTTTGTTGAGGAAATCTGACTAAATGTGATGAAATAGAATTTCTTATGCTCGATGAAATTATATTTGCTCGAGAAACTAGTTGAATATAAAAATGGAAACAATTAAGAAAATAAAAATTATGCTCAATAGTAATCGTGTTCTATAAAAATAATCGTGTTATATATGCTCGAGGTATTTCATAAACTAACTAATGATTTTAATATTTCTACATCTATTTTAGATAATTCTACATCGGAATATTCTTGTTTCTTCTTTCTATAATATTCTTCAATATATTTTATTCGATGGTTTTTATATGGAAGGGTTGGTATGCCATTTGACAAAATATATCTTTTATCGTCGTAGCTGTTCAGCCTTTTCCTTTCAAAATAATCGAGATTTATTTTATGAATTTTTGAATGGATCATTTTATGTTATATTCAATGAATTATTTATTATTTCAGTGTGATGGATCCAGATGTCCAAAGGTGCCACAAATAAATGCAAAATGTCCAAAGGTGCCACAAATAAATGCAAAATGTCTAAATGTGCCACAAATAAATGCAACTCAAGCAATATTTATTTCTGATTGGCTCACTATATATAAGTTCCGTTTCATGCAATAAATTCATTGGATAATTAAATGCGGTTGGCATCAATCAAATAATTTCTGTCGACATTATTATCGAATTTCCACGAGCTCTGAACGCACAAATTGTGTTTTATTGACATTTATACATTAAAGTCATCAAGTAGTATGTGGTCAGTCATAGTGGTGAACCATTTTGAACATGTTATTGCTCAGCTTGTCTGTCCCCTCCCAACCGTTGATCATACGGCGTAATGATAACCGTAACTATTGTAGTGAGACCGTTTGCAAAACTGTAATCAAAGTAAATAAACGCGAATGGGTACAGAAAGATATAAAAGGAAATATCCATCGAAATCTCATTAAATATTGCCATTGATAAAAATCGGCATGTCACCCCTTAAAGGCTCATAAAGGTTTCCAATATTTCTGATTTCTCTATGGATTTCTATTGCAAATGTTTATCATCATTTCATTTCTCTGTTCATTTCACTTGATTATTTACATTTAGTTTCAGAATCCTTTCTTGTGGTCCTCAATAATAATCAATATTTCACTCGTGTCAATCCTATTATTGATCATTGGCAAACGGATCACTGATCACCGGCGTCGCAAGGAAATCGCCAGTCAGAACTCGTATGAATTTATTGAGGAAATCGATAAGTTTACTGATTGATTTAGAAATGTTTATGAAGAGCAACAGCAAGAACTCAATGGAACCAATCTCACATCACTTGCCATTCAGGGGTTAGGCATTGGTGAGAATGTTGATGGGGGCACAGAGGAACCGTCAATGTTACCAATTCAGCATCAGCTCAACAGAATGAGACAAATGAATATGATTATGACGGGTGACAGTTATTGTTTTATTTATGATCAAATAAATTGTTTTTGATCTTGATCAATATTTGTTGTCACTAAGCAAAATTATGATACTAAACAAATGGTTTCCTAGTGAAATTTTTGTTTGAGGTTTTAAATGCACGCTGTTTTAGGGAAAAGGTTCAAGTTTATAAGCCAATATTTAAGAAAAATTTTAAAAAAAAATAATCACATTTTATAAATGTAATAAAAATAATTGAAATTGAAATAAAACTATAATAAATAACTTGACTGTTTGGAATTAGTTTTATTGTAAAATAAGTGATTAAAATGTAATTGGTTTTTAAAACAAATGACACTTATATGATTTCAAGGTAATTGAAACTAATAATTAATATTAATTATTAAGTTGAGACCCCAAATTTGAATATGAATGGTTAAAGAAAGTCATATTCTGTCAATTTTAAAATGCAAGTAATTAAAGAATATAGAGCGAACAGTTCTGGACATGGTTTTGCTGCTTTAGGTAAAATATTATGGTTTAACAACATCAACAATCCGTGTCTGGATCAAAAACCAATCCAAAATTTTTATAACATTATCAAATCCATTAATTTCAACACGAGTTATAAGATGATTGTCAAGTGGAGGTCGCAACAAGGAATTTGGAGAACTGGAAGATCAACTAATAAAATGGATCACGAATAGAAATAAAAATGGTATCCGGTAAAGGATAAATATATTCGATCAACGGCGCTCAATATAAAACAAAATTATAATTCAGAAAAATATAATAATTTTAAAGCATCAACTGGCTGGCTTGATTCATTCAAGAATCGGTATAAATTAGTTTCGAGGCGACAAACCTCTTTAAAGTGCGTACCGGAAGATTCTGATAGAATTGCCCAGGAGTTTATACACAGAGTTCTAAAAATGTATTTTATATGCTGCGGAATCATTAACCAGTCTCTAAAAATCCAACAGTAATAATTTGCTGAGAATGTTACATCTAATAATGGCAATGATAATAACAATAATTTTAATAATAGATAAAAAGAAAGAGTTTAATAATAATGAAGGTGATAATAACAATTATAATAATAATATTCCGCTAATGATAATAACAGTAATGGTAAATAATAGCGACAACAGTAATAATAATAAAATTTATGACAATAATCATAACGCCAATAGAGAATAAAGAACATATGTAATAATATCAATGAAAATTCTTTTACCCCTTTTACCCCAAATAGTGTGTGCATTTAAAAAGTTTAGCTTAACTTTCGAAGTTATCTCAGAGTCATATTTGTAGCATATTTTATCATCAGGTAAGCAATACAAAGGTATGAATTATTCCAATGATGATTCCAATTGTCCCGATAATTTTATAATTTCATTTTAGTAGTAGGTATACGTAAAAACATCCACAATTTTATATTTTAATCAGTTATAATTACCAGCATTTAAAAGAATTGTTATTCTATTTATTTATTGGAATTATTGATGACCTAATGTTTCGAAATTTAACGAGCCTTTATTAATTAAGTCTTTACAAAAAATCACCATGAATTTCTATTACAATGCCTTTGCGTTTTTTTTGAATAGATGTTTTATTGGAGAAAAATAAATCATTTTAAGATTTCAGTATTTTTTGAACTTCCAGAATAGTAAGTCTAGGCGTTTTATACGAGTGATGACTGTAGTACAAATATGTTACCACTAGAGAAAATGTTTACACACAATGTGTTATATTTATTATAACGAAAAGCTGGTAATTGTTCAGGCTCATATATACATGTAATATCTAATAGCTTTGCGAAATTGTTTAAATTAATAGTTTATCCAACACTTGAAACTGTTGTGAGACTTTGAAGTTTAACATCTTTGATATTATACTGTAAATTTTTCAAATGGATTAGTTTCTTTAAACCCATCATACGACATTACTATTTTTTAAAAATATAATAGTATATTTTCCAGTTTTTTCAATATATTGTTGTGGTTTATACAATAGAGAAATTTAAAATATTGATAGTTTCCAAAGACACACGACTCTTATAATTAATATTAGTCAACATTTGTATAATAATGAATTTAAATTTTATAAATTGTTAAATATATTAGAATTATAAAAACAGTTATTAAAACAAGCTATCCTTTATAATATAAACAATATTATTCAAACATTCAAATATACTAAAAAGGGAACTTAAAAGTGATACTGTATATCAAAAATGTTGTGACTAGTGGAATTGGGAAAACACTACTTGCTTGCAACTTACTAAATGCATCTTTGTTCAAAATATATTAGCATCGGGGTGCCGATGAAGAGCATGGAACGACACAGGATAATTTTTGAAAGTTTAAAAATATGAAAATAATTAAATGATTTGATGAAAATTAGTCAAGTAGATTAAAGAAAAATTATGTCATCATTATCGATGATTTGTATGAAGAAGCTAATAAAGAAAAAGATTTTAATAATTTATTCAGAAATATTAGTAGACATGCTGGTGTTACTGTTATTTTATAACAAAAAATTTGTTTCATCAAGCAGGTGTACATCGAACTCGTAATTTAAATGTTCAATAATGGACTGTTTTCAAAATTCCTAGGGATGCAACCGTTATTAAAAATGCGACAAAAATTCTCCATGGATATATATTTCATGATTTCATACAACAATGTCTTGATAATTTGCGGGTTAGAACTGATATTTTCAACAAAATTAGGTCAGTGGTTTAAGTTAAATCAGAATTAATTGACATAAATTATTATTTATTCCAAAACTTCAAAAACTGATAAATCTTCTTTCTAATTTAAACAAATTAGAATAATTTTAAAAATAAGTCTTTTAAAATATTTCAATATCTTAAAATATTTAAATAACAAAAGTACATTACTCTCTATTATAATTCATTTTGAAATATTAGTAAAATTATTATTGGCAATGAAAACATTTTTAAAATAATTGTGACAAATGTCTTAAATGAAAATATTTATAAAGAGAATTGAGTTGACGGGCAGTCATTTCAATGTATGTGACATTGCATCCATGACATCTATATTCATAATCATGATCTGACTACCATTTAAGAATAACTTTAAGTTTACAAATAAACACAATGATGATCTTATAATGTAAAATCCAAACCCAAAAACAAACCTCATTATCTAAATCACACAAAGTTAATTCAATAATTGATAGTTTTTCATTATTTGAACTTCTACATCTCCTCGATTCCAAAATCATTCACTTGAATACTAAGACAAACAAAGTAAAAATTTCAAATTGATTAAAAGAATCACAAAATATTGGCTCTGAACTAAATAAAAGTTTCTTTCCTCCAAGATTTGACAAAAATGTTTCATGCATAGTTAAACTGCTCAAGGTTCACAGTAAAAATTTGAATATTTCTGCTGTGCCGCATTGAGCTTTTGTGAATGGAACTCCAATGGTGCTGGTATTTCTTGATTGACTTGGTGCAGAGCCGCTCGATTGCAATGTTCGATGCATCAGTTGCTATAGTGATTTGACAGTCTGGTTTTATGTATGCTACTGTTTGTAATTTTAATCGTGACTCTTTAGTTAAATAAAAAGATTGTAAAGCTTTGTTGGTTCATTTAATTTAATTCTTTTTTGATTTGACAGGTTTGTCATTGGTCCTCAAATGTCCAATATCTTAGGTATGAATTTGAGACAATAATTTTTGTTCCTAGGAATCTCCTAAGTTGTGTCATTTGTACGTTGTTAATATTTAATGCCTGAAAGACAAATTTAAGATGTTCTTCATGTTCAGTGGCAGTTCAATAGCCTCAATCGAAAGAAGTGAAAAGTGAGTTAGTTAATTGAAATTTTAATACTGCGACGGTAATAATAGTAAACCATGTATTGTGGAAGTTATCGCTGTGTTCTTGAGTGGATACAAGGCAACCGATCTACTAATGAACAGGGAAATTTGGCCAATGGGAATTTATCACTTGATCCATTATGGTATATATCAATTAGTCCTTGGAATGTGACTTTGAGATTGTGAAATAAATTACAAATCCTGACACAGTAATCAATAAATCAAGTGGGATTAGTATCTCTCATTCTGCCATCAAAGTTTGAGTTCATTGAATTTTTTTGTCTATATAATTTTTATATTTATATATTAAATAAAATAACTAATCTAAGGCGGAACTTTGGGTGATGATCCGGTTTTCCTATTATATTTCATGTATAGTTTATCAGATAATAATTGAATTGCATAGCCACTATAAAACAGAAAATATTAGATTTTGAATTTTTATGTTTCAGGATATACTTAATAGAACAATTAGTGAATTTGGGAATCATCTTGTTATAGTTCCTAAGAAGTACATTGTGTCCTGTCCAAATCAGGGGGTTGTTTAAGGTACTCCCCGTACTGGCAATGGTGACATTTTCACGTAAATTATTACGTAACCATCGTGACTTACTTAACACACTTGAGTACATAATGGTTATGCTACCCTCGGGTTTTACATAGCATAAATGGTTATGTAAAGGTTATGTAATCCTTGGGCTTTGCATTTCACACGTAGTTACGTTTTGTTTAAATGAAGTTGCCATCTCTGTTTTAATAAAATCGCCCTTTTGAATTTTTGTTTTAATGTAATGATCGCCATTTTATTTTGTTTAAATGGTCTGATATTAGTCAAACATTATCAATATTTGGTAAATTTGGCTCGAAAAGTCAATTCTGGGCTCAAAACCTATGATTTCATAGTATTTTGATGGTTTTGTTGTTAAAAAAGTGTCGGATTTTGAATAAAAAGTCAGATTTATGTCATATTAAGATTAAATTTACATTAAAAGTTTATTCAAGTGACAAAGTCTATGAATTAACGGTCTAGTCAGCGTATATGGGGGTCAGGATTGAATTTTGAAAAAATATGATACCAAACATATAAATTTAAGTCAACTTTAATGTCAGTGACTAAATCTACTGGGTTTAGAGGGATAATTCTCGATAAATCTTGAGGCCGGTTTTATAAACGGGTTAGGGTTGAAAATACCTTGCATATTTAACGATTGGGTACATTATTATTATTTTTAATATTATTATTATTATCTTTATTATTATTATTAATCTTATGAAGAAAAAATGAGACAAGATAAAGAATGCATTTATTTATTACCAGAAACAATGAGCGGTGAACAGAGCTTGCGTTTATTCGTGAAATATAACGACCGTGCCACCCCCAAAGCGAGGTCAAAGTGTTTGATATAATCATAGTTTTCGTTGTAACATCACAATAGCTACATCATCGAAGCATGATGTCATTTAAAATGTGTAATTCTACATGAATAATTATGCTGGCGCGTTATGATCCTACTTCGAAAAAGAGCCATTTCCGGTAGTTAACTACTCACGCATACATGCAATGGTATACGCACCTTGGACCAATGTAATTTCATTAAGAGTCTAAATTTCTATTTAAATTAATATTTAGGACTTCAATTCAAAAATATCATAATTTACATAGCAATTTTATAAAAAATAAAATTATATGCTTTTTATTTGAGAATTTATTTTTATCAGTAAACCTTTTTACATTGTAAAAACAATTCATTAAAGATTGAAATGTTTTTAATTCACGAAATGTATGAATTTTTATTTAAAGTTTTTATTGACGATTAATTTTTACTAGTAAATCATTTTTATAAATTTTTACAAAATAAACTTATTCTTGGACTTTTTCAAAAATTATTATTTTCTATGAAGGAAAATCCATTCAAATAAATAATAATAATAATAATAAAAATAATAATAATAATAATAATAATAATAATAATAATAATAAAAATAAAATTAATAATAATAATAATAATAATATTAATAATAATAATAATAATAATAATAATAATAATAACAATAATAATAATAATAATAATAATAATAACAATAATAATAATAATAATAATAATAATAATAATAATAATAATAATAATAATAATAATAATAATAATGTTAAGATCAAAAAGTGGGGGCTACGATCTTAACACAGTTCGTTATCTGACTCTAAATCAATAAAAATTATTATTAAAAATAAACTAATATACAAAATATAAAAAGGTCGGTCGTGGTCCTATGCAAATAAATAAGACAAAGTCAATTAATTACTTATAGAATTTATTTGGCGATAAAATAAAATTTACAATGATTTATGTATATAAATTACAAGTTTGGAAAGAAATCTGGATCCAATGATCCCTGCCATATGGCACTCAAGAAGTTGATGGTCATTATGCTGACGCAACGACTTATCCTAAGAACAGAGGGTAAGTAAGTTTGATTTTGAGGCACCCCGAATACCACGAAAGCTTTCAACTGCTTTGGGTATTGCTGATTTTAAAATTAATTAGATTATTTATAAGCCGGATTAAGGAATCCTCTTTTAAATGTTATTTTCTTTTTAATTAAATAAATAAAATGTACTAAAATCCTCCTCTGGATAATGAGTATCCAAAATTCAAGAATAATTTTTCCAAACTCTTTCTGATTTTTCCGACAAAATTCAAGAATAATTTTTCCAAACGTTTTTCCTCTAATTTCCTTTTCGAACAGAAATGATCGGAAAAGATTTGTTAGCTTTGAATTGAGTGGGTTTCTTCGAAATGTCAATACTGATAGGCCGTTTAATGAATTTCAAAATTAAATTGCTTTTTTAATATAAATATCAATATTTATTACTCATTTGAATTGAATCTAATTGTTTACTTAAAATCAACTTTTTCTTCGAGTACAATAATTTGCAATTTTCTTCTCTTGTAAATTTCTCCAATATTTTTCCTAAAATAATCTATATTTCTTTTTCTTAAAATCAATCTTCTATCGACTTAAATTAATCTGGTCCTCTTTTAGATTTCTTTTGGGTCGGCTAAGTTGGTTTTGGAATATGCCCTGTTCAGTTATTTTTGTTATCCGCCCTTGTACTAAAGATGCTTTAATATTTATGCTTTAATATTAATATTTATAAAATATTTAGTGTTAGTTTACCTGTAAATTACTATTTTTATATTGGGGTTAAATAAATTACTATTTTTAGATTTACGTCATCAAGAATCCAAATTTAGTAATTTCTTGATGACGTATTTCCATATTAAATTACTAATATCTAAATTTAGTAATTTATTCTGTGACGTCATTAAAACGTCATTTTATTATTTTAAACGTCACCGTTTAGTGACGTCAGTGTGACTAAATATTTTGAGGCTAAAACCCTATTCTTAACAAATCTTACCCCGTAAAAGATTTTCGTCCTCGAAAAAAATATATTTATTCCTACTGCGAGCCATTTGCTTTACAGAATATTTACCACTAAAAATAAA
This sequence comes from Schmidtea mediterranea, assembly GCA_022537955.1. Lineage (NCBI taxonomy): Eukaryota > Metazoa > Platyhelminthes > Tricladida > Dugesiidae > Schmidtea > Schmidtea mediterranea. The sequence continues at coordinate 321,603,406 of CM039679.1, forward strand.
TAAATAATAACAATTAACAACACCAAAACATAATCACAAAAATAATAAACAGAAACGTAATTCAATAATAATCAAATATGTCACGATCACAAATATAAATGTCATAAATGTCTTTTTTCTCTCTTATTCTCCTGGCATTAAATTTTCTTAGTTCTCTTCGGGTTCTTCAAGCACGCGGTATAGATGAGGATCTCTTGAATTATATCTGTTACGCTCTTTATGCTCACGTAAAGATTTTGCGAGTCTCTTCGCCATCGTCTCCGGTTCATACGATAGGGCTAGTGCCTCCTTATCTAAGGAGCTTACTAGTATAACTGATGATACCAAGTATGGGATTCCGTCCATATCAATTTCTTTGTATTTTGGGTTTGAATTTACCACTATGCGAGTAATTTCCTTCCCGTCATATTGGGTAACTCTTGGACGACAGTGGCTGCTTGGCCTTCGGTACCACATTGGATCATATCCATCTGTGTCTACCGAAATTGGCTTCAAAATTAAATTCTCTCGGTTGATTCTTAATTTTTCGGCCACTTCAGGTTCCGTTTTTACTTTTAGTTGCTTTTGTAACTCAGCGTTTGGGGGTATATATGACACTTCTTCTATGTCATCATCTGGTTCATTAAATATCTTTTTGGGTATTGCCAAACTTGACTGTGAAGGTTTTACTTGTGGTTGACTTTGTTTGATTGGTTCCTTTTTCTTGAACAATCTTTTTACTACACTTTTCATACCTCCACTTTCTGGCTTTGCTTTTTGTCCCGTCGAAGGGATTGTCACCTTTTTCACACTTGTGACCTTTTCGGGATAATTTGGGTTACTTGTGGATGGTCTCATGACCTTTTCCTGCAGATAGGCAGCATTCGTATTTTGTGAGATTTTCTTCTCCGGCTGATAAACTTGGACGTTTTGTACTTGGAGTTTTTGTATTTCAATATTTGGTGGTGTCTCTATGATTTCCTCTTCATCGCAGATCGTAACATCAGGAGGCGGGTATAATTCATCTTCTTTATGAATTTTTACCTCTTTAGGTACCATTGGTAGTTTTCGTTTTATGACAACTCGCTGGTCACACTCTGAGTGGGCAATTTGTGGAATTGATATATGATCGAGCCATTCACTTTGAATGCTCATATATATTTCTCTAATAGTTCGGACCTCATTGTCTACTACTAGATCCTGCCGGCTCTCCGGAGCCTTTTTTAGGAAATATTTGGAAAGAAAAGGCAAGTGATAGTATCCTTGCATCTTAGGTACCCGTCGATCTTTTAAAATTGTTATTGATGCCAGATCTCGGATACCTAACAATCGCTGTGCCGGTAGATGGGCTACCGCTAGCAACTTTTTTATCATTAATCCAACTACTATTTTTTTGTCACAAATTTTTCTAATCATGTGACAGCACTCTTCGTCATCCAAATTTCCTCGAACATCGGGTTCTTTTAAATGATATTACTGGGTCTGGTAATGTCTTATGGGTTCTCTGGGTGTGACTATTGTGTTCAATAGTTGTTGTCCCGAGAAATCTGAGATAGATATCTCCAACAGAACAGGATCCATGCCTACTTGGGATAAGGCATATCCAGCTGCCACAAAAATAGTGGAAAGGTTTTCATCTTCTTTGGTTAAACGCTTCCTCAAGAAGGACTCCCCATTATGGATTGTCGCTTCCGTTGTGTTATAACACCAGGAAGGCTCCAAATCCGTCACTATTCTGTACGGCTTTTGATAATTTAATATCTCCAGACAAACAATCGAGTTTGGCTCTGTTGTCTTAATTTGTAAATTCTTTTCTCGTCCATCGGAATATGATAACTCGAATGTGCTATGTTTGTCCAACTCAATAAGGTTTGGCATTCTACTTAGTAGTACTACAAAAGGTTTGTTAATGACGTGGAGCCAAATATGATTTGTCCTGGGACAATCTTTAAATTCTCTAAAGATATCTGCTAATTTTAGGGTTTTGCTACACTTCACTACTGTGATCATCATTTGCCTTCTTGGACCTCTCGGGAATTTAAACTCGTATGTCCATTCGTCTTGGATAATACCAATAATTATGAAAATAAGGGGGTTAGTTTTTGATGTAATGGTAGTCGTCGTGAACCGGTAGACGAATTCTTCTTTGTAGGACGTATAAGCTTCAATTTGGCTCACGGTTTTGTCAAAAGTTTGAATTGCGTGCTTCATTGTTGATTTGTAAATTGGGATTTCTGCTATCTACAATATAAACTGATTAACTATTTGTATCACATATCGTGATAAAACCGCCAGGAAAAACGACATTCACGGATGTCATATTAAAATTTACTTAAACTACTTGCAAAATGGTGAGACTTTGTCCCCCCCTTTACTTCAGTTTCATAATAATTTTCCCCATATCTGTTATCATATAACGTTATGTGGGTCATATGCACATCAACAATAAATATTAATAATAACATTATAGTTATTCCCCCCCGTTATTGAAATTATTATCCATAGCGGGACTTTTTCATTATTCGAAATTGGGCATGTACAATTACCTGTTGAGAGTCTTAGCGCGCTTAACGGTTTTACTTTTGGGGTTGTTAAATTTATAGTTAACTTTTCTTTAGGGATCGTTAAATTTACCTTTTGGATAGTTAAATTCTCCGCCGCCAATTTCAGACTTGATATATTTAACATATTTATTCCATTACATTTTGTGATATTCACCAATCTTGCTCTTAGGTTCTTTACATTATCGTTCTCCTTCTTTGGAGGTAATAATTCTAGTATCTCCCGATATATTGTATGCCAACCACGCTTTAATTCGAATTCGAAGTATGTGATATTCGCTTCTGTGGTTCTAGCTGGTCTAATTATCCATTATCAAACGTTATTTCACTTTCCACTGTTGAGAAGTGAAATTGATACTTCATTTGGAAGTAATGTTTCAAAAATATTCTAAATGATCTATCCGTACGTTGGTATCCAATAATCGACATCTTCTTGGCGACAGGTAGGAAATCCTCAAACGCATATGTTAACGCCATTATGCAACTTATTATTGTCGCAAACGTCACTGTTTTTGGTAATTGTCTCTATCTCAATGGATATCTCTCGGATTGCTCTTTCAGAATTCCTTTATCTGGTTTTTTCTCTTTGATTATTATTTTTAAAAACTCAATTTTCACTGTTTCCGTCTGCTTTTCTTTGATTGCTAATTTAGGATACTCGACCTTTGCTGTATCCGGTTTTTTTTATTGGCGGGGCACACCTTTTGCACCGATTAACGTGTACCATAATAGGTTCAGCTTTCTTGTTAGCTACCAGTTGCAAGACCACATTTGTTTCGGTTGCTTTAAGTACCTGATACGGTTCTTTTAAATTTCTCATTAATTTTGGTGAAAGGCCCTTCTTATTTGAATGACTTTCCAACATGACAAAATTCCCAACCTGGAATCCATGGTCCTTCGCTTTCCGATCGTAGTATTCTTTCATTGTTTCTTGATTATACTTTATATTGAGACCGGTCTTTGCCCAAGCTTCTTTCATTCTTTCTCTCATTTCAAATAGATAATTTGTTTCATCTAAATTTTGCTTTGCCTTCGGATAGAAAATCAGATCCACTGGCATTTTACTGTGTCTCAAATACATGAGGTAGAAGGGTGTTTCCCCTGTTACCGAATGTACCGAATTCCGATAGGCAAACCGGCACGATGGTATATGCACATCCCAATCTGTTTGTCCGGAATTTACATATGACGCCAACATGTTGGCCAAGGTTCCGTTGAACCTTTCCACCAATCCATCTGTCTGAGGGTGGTATGGAGATGTGTTTAACTTTAATATACCGAAATAGTCATTGATACTTTTGAGGAGATTGCTCATGAAGTCCTTTCTCCTATCTGTTAATAACTTTGAAGGCACTCCATATCGGAATACTATTTGCTCAACAAATATTCTTGCTATAGTATCTGCCTTATCATTTGGAATCGGGAAAGCTTCCGACCATTTTGTAAGATAATCACAAAAGACCAATGTGAATTTATTTCCCCATGCTGATTCTTTGAACGGACCTAATACGTCAATGGCTGTCATATCTATCGGGGTGGATGGTACAGGCATTGGTTTTAATGGTACATGTGGGTTTTTCCCAGTGTTCCTCCTGGTAACACATATCTTGCATGTTTCGCACCATTGTTTTATATCGTTTTTCATATCTGACCAAAAATATTTTGCTCTCAGTCTAGACAATGTATATCGTACTGAGAGATGTCCTTCCAAGGCTCCATCATGATATTGTAACATTAAAGGTTCCCGGTACTTACTTGGCACCAATATTATATTGTCTTTAGTTTCCACGTATTTAATGAAACCTTCCTCCAATATGAACTTCTCTTTATTCTTTTCCCAGTACTTTTAAAATTCATTTGGTACTGCTTTTGTCTCTATGGCTTGTCTAATCATATTTATTTCATCATCACACTTTTGTGCTTATACTAATTCTGATAATGTGTTTGGTTCTCTTGTTAACACAAAAATTGTTCCTTTCAATCTACCTTCTTATAGGTCTTCTTTTTCTGGTTCTTGTTCCATCCGAGATAGGGGATTGGCATTACCATTCGCCTTCCCTTTTCGATAAACAATTTCAATATTATACGGCTGTAGTCTCAAAGTTCATCTTACTAACTTTGATGCTTCATCTCTGTGCTTCAATAACCATTGTAATGGCCTATGATACGTGTAGAAAATGACTTTTCTACCCACAGGTAATGACTAAATTTTTCCACAGCGAAAACTAAAGCTAACGCTTCTAATTCGATAACTGCATAGCTTTTTTCGTGTGGTTTTAATCCTTGGCTTGCATATGCAACTGCATATTCATCTCCTATTTCATCTTGTTGTCCCAGTACTGCACTAATTCCTCTAGTACTGGCATCCTTCATCACCATAAATTGTCTCTTGAAATCTGGGAACCACAAGATGGGTGGTTTTACCAATGCCTCTTTTAGATTGTCAATGGCTTGTTGTTGCTCATCTCCCCAAGCAAATTTTACTCCGTTCTTTTCTAGGACAGTCAATGGAAATGCAATAGCGGAAACATTTCTAATGAATTTCCGGTAATACCCCGTCAAACCTAAGAATCCTTTGATTTGTTTGACGTTCGTTGACCGAGGAAAGTTTCTCACTTTCTCTGTGTTAGCTGGATCTGGTTTTACACAATCGTGAGATATCACATGTCCCACGTAAATCACTTCTTGCTCTGCCCATTTGCATTTACTGGGTTTCACCTTAAAATTAGTCATTATTAATCTTTTAAAAATGTCCTCTAGATGTTCTAGATGTTTGTCTAAATCTTCCGAAAATATGATAATATCATCAATATACACCATCGCATGATGTGCATCCATCAACATTATATTCAGTGCCCTCTGAAAAGTTGGAGGAGCTCCTTTTAATCTGAATGGCATTACTAAATATTCAAAGTGATCATCGGCTGTGGAAAAGCCTGTCATCGGTATCGAATTTTCATTCATTTTAATCTGATAAAAATATTTTTGTACATCCATCACAGTAAAAAGTCTCGAATTTTTCATTTTATCATATATATAGTCTAACAGTGGAAGCGGGTAATTATCACTTACAGTCTGCTCATTTAATTTACGGTAATCATTACATAATCTTACTGACCCGTCCCTTTTAGCTACAACCACAAGCGGAGAAGAATAAGAAGATTTACTTGATTTAATTATATTATACTTTTGCATTAATTTAATTTGTTTATTTACTGGTTCCTGTAAACTTTGTGGGATTCTATAGAGTCTGATTTTAATAGGTTTAGTTTCAGTTAAATTAATTTCATGCTCTAAAATATTTACTTGGCCTAAGTCATATTCATGTTTTGCGAAAACTTGGTCATATTTTCGTAATAATTGGTTTACTTTGATATTTTCCCTTCTCGTGAGGGCTTTACTATCACAATTTGGAGCATCATAGTACTCGATATCTGGATCTTTTTCCTCTTCATGTACTGACATTACTTGTGCAACTTTCTCTTGGGGGTCTTTTAGTTTCACAATTTTCCCCACTCATGTATCTCGATACAATCTCAGCGTTTTATTATCCATATTCGTTATTCTGATTGGGATTCTCCCTTCCCGTATCGTTGCTAGATTTTGTGTAATGAGAGTGTTATATTTACTCGCAAATTCCGCTTTTGGTTCGAAAATAAAATTTCCTTCCATTTCTTGATGAGCTGTCACAAAACAAACTGCTTCTGTCCGCGGTGGTATAGGAAAACTACATCTATATTATATGATTTCCTTTTCCTTCCGGTTAATTTTACTAACTCACTTGTCGCACAATCAAATACAATGTCTTTCAACATTTTGAGTATATCCATACCCACAATGCATTCCGCCATGCATTTTCTGGTGACTTTTATGTCATGCCTGAATGACATTGATTGATGACCGTTAGCTCCTGTCGCTGTTGTCAAATTGGGAACAATTGCTTGCAGCTCGGTTTCATTTAACAAGTTTGCCTCTATCATTGTCAAATCTGATCCAGAGTCGATCAGCGCATGGACTGTATGTCTATTGACTTTGATTTTGATTGTTGGTTTATTTGCCAAATTTCCTGTGGCTACCATACATATAGATGAAATTCACAATACGTTTTCTCTGAATTTCTTGGCGTCAAATAGGATTCTTTTTTGCTTCTGGCTGACTTTGTTCGTCATAATTTTGTTTCAATTTCTTCAAAGTGCTAAACGGGTATACTGGTACTTTTCCCGTAGTTTTTATTCCCAATGTGGGCATTGTATCGTATTGTCTTTCACATTTTGGCCATGGTTAGAATGGAGTTTTTTTCAAATCTGTTCTATCATCATAACGATATAGAATCTCTTGTTCGACTTCCCTCGGTATGATCCGTTTGTTGACCTCATACGAGGGTCTGAACTTTTTGGCAAAGTTTTGTTTTCTCCTCTTTCTCCGCTAAGAAGGGTACTGTAGAAATTTGCTACTTTCAAAATTTTGAAAATTCGGTTTTTTGTTGTCTGGTTTTGATGAGTTGTAATCTCAGGCTGTGTTGCCCTCTATGTTACCTCCATCGTCAGAATTGTCATCGTCTCGATGACTATAATCCTCGTCCCACTCTCTCACTATTTCGTGCTTGATTAAGTTTTTCTGCTTCATCATTTTAATTTCCTTGTTATGATGTCTAAATACTGCGAAATCTGCACATAATAGGCAAATTCCTAATAATAGCTTCCAAGACCATCATCCGATCTTGAAGATACTATACGTAGATAATAGTTGTGATACAATGATTTTTAGTATCATAAATATTGCATATATTCCTGAACATCCTGCTATAAAAATGCCAAAACTGGTAAATCTTCCACTTACATTTGATGCTGCTTGTCTGTAATGATCTGGTCCGAATAATAAGTTATAATCCGATTTTCCATCATAGTGCTTGTAAATCCTGGTCATTATTTCTGTAAACCCTCGATCACGCACTTGTGGAAAAGCAATAGCTCTCCTAGATTCCTCTATGTCTTCTGGAGTATATACCCTTCCCTTGACAATTCGTTTAGTGGTCTGAATTCTACTTTTGATGTCAATTTGATAGCTTGAAGTATTTTTACTGGCTTTGATGGTGGTTTACGATCTGCCAATGTTATCCAGTGATTGTTTATCTTGTAAAGTGGTGACATTGCCGGAATACACGTTGATTTCTGGGGTTCTTCCCCTTCTTTTAAGATCCTATGCGTCACAGGTGCCACGAAACGTAGCTTACCTTCGTATAACACTGGGAGTTACAAAGTGAATTTATCAAACTTGGAAATTTCAACTTCAACTATCTTGCATTGATAGTTATAGATGGCCTCACCAGTAGTAGGATGTGAGCCCGTCAGATACAACCCCCTTTGGCTTACGTAATTATTACGTAACATTTGACATCTGCACGCGCTGTTGCTACCTGGAGATTGACCTTTGTCCACTAGTTGCTACCTAGTAATTGACCTTTGGTCAGTGACCTCATGATTACATAATTTGACCACTAGTCAGTACATACTTATTATGTCACTGGTCACTACTCGGAGACTAGTTACCTAACTGTTATTATGTCACGTAGTTGTGGACCAACACACCTACCTTCTAGAACCTTCCACACACCTACCTTCTAGAACCTTCCAGACACCTACCTTCTAGATACTTCCACATACCTACCTTCTAGAACCTTTGGTTCTTAAACATTTCACACACACACACCAACCAACGATCCGCACTGATCCGCACCCATCCGCACCCATCCGCACTCATCCGTACCCATCCGTACCCATCCGTAACAATCCATACCAATACATACCAATCCGTACCAATCCATACTAATCCGCACCCATCAGCGCCCAACACGCCTACAACTACGTCTACGACTAAGTCTACGAATAAGTCGTAGACTTAGAAAAATCACTCACTAGTACTATTCAAAATTTTATTAAATATAACAAGTTTATTTCACAGTGAAAAAAATATGCTCAACATGAAGCATGCAATTCATACTGCAATCTTAGTAGAGAAGGATGAATTCAAATGTAAGTTATCAATTATTTGATCAATCAGTCTCTTCTGCAATTGGCGTCTTCTGAATTTTCTTTTGCTTGATCTGATATGAGGATTCATCGGCGTCGTCATCCGACATTGCAAATATAAATTATGCAGTAATAAATACTACGAACTAAGCTCTGATTTGATTTTCTAAGTTTTCTAAATTCAATTACGACTTTTACAAAGGCAAAAGTCAGGTTAATAATATTGAATTTAAAGATAAATTACGAATGTAGTCTGAATCATTTCAAACAAAAAAAATAATTCTGATCTCAATGAAAAAGTTTAATTTAGTTTAAATATCCATTATTTTAAATTAATTGCAGAAGTCTGGTAGAATGCCGTGCACATGGTAATACCATATTTTAGCTGAGTGCAGGATATTGCTCATTGCACATTCTTTAAGCAGACCTTCTGTTTGAAGTGGTTTAATGCCAAGTTTACAAATAAGATCATAAGTTGATGGAGGAATCGACCCTAATGCCCCAATAATACAAGTGTAAAGCTCTACCTGATAATCAGGTTTGGCTACCTGTAATTCAGTCTGAAGCAAGCTATATTTCTCAATATTTGCCTTATCAGTCAACTCAAAATGTGAAACAGAATCCATTGGACACTTAATATCAATCATGAATATTCTTTTTCTTTCAGTATCAGTTATTATAAGATCGACGCGTTGTTTAGAATTCAGGACAAGAGAACAAGAATGGTCAACCACGACAATAAAATTAGGATTTATTAGATTATTCGTTATTATCTTTATACAGTCATTGTGTCTCTCTAATGTCAGTATTTGGTGAATCTTACATGACTGTAAGGCATGAGACATAGTTTCATCCTCTTTCTCACAACGTCTACAAAGTCTAGAATCCCCTTTTCTATTAGGCTTTGCATTGATGTTAAGTGTATTAGTTCGCGCTCGATGTATAAAGTTCCATGCAAATTCGCCAAGTTTACTTTTAAAAATTGCTTTATTTATTTGAGGAGATAATTTTATAGCCGCTGCAATCATGTCGCTTTTATTACTCAGTTGCCACTTTTGCATATATGAGTCGAACAATGCAGAGTGAAATATCTTAGAAATTGCTTTTCGAAACTTAGTCGTAAGTATGAAAGTTCCATGACTCTTTGTTATCAGATATAAAAAAACTTGCTCTTTAACAATATGAAAAGATACGGAAATTGAGTGTTCTCTTTAAAAGTAAATTATTGAAGTACGTGCACGTTGAAATCTCGTTTTCCTTCCATCATGATTCAATTTAGTTTCTGCACCATTAATCCAATCAAAACTTTGTTGTAATGTAGGCTCTTTGATTCCAAGACGAGGACCCGTTACAAACTTTAGAGAGTCAATATTAACTTTTCTCGAGTAATCGCAATTGGAAGTAAAGAGTCGGAAAAAGTGCACAATTGTTTGAGTATGATATTCATCAAGCAAATCGACACACGAAGCTCCACCATTTTCAGTTGAGTTGTATAAATAAACTGTCTCAGAATTGTGCGGCAAGTTCAAAATTCTTCTCAGATGGCCACGCAATTTACTTGAGTTATTGCTACAGGAATTAGTATTTCCTTGAGAAGCTGATAAAGCCATAGTTTTAATTTCACGTGTTCGGAATGCAAATGTTAGTCAAGAATGAATAAAAATCTTGTAGGCCTTGAGTTTTTGCCAACCAAATAAACCGGAATCTGCAATTTCTTTTGTGTCACTAACAACTTTATCAAGAATTGCATAGGGACTTTGATCATTGTCCTCGCCTACTGGAACACCAAGATATTGATAAAATTCTTTTGACAACAACATTTTGATCTCCTTTTATTTATCAAGATCTCACCATTGATGTTAACTCTGGGAAGCTGCATGTAGCCACACTTCTCTGGTCGGTATTCAAATCCTATTTCTGTAGCAGCTTCAACAGCAACATTAACAATTTTTTGAAGGTTTTCGACATTGTTTGCAACAAGTGCAATGTCATATGCATAAGCTAGAACTTGAACGGGCGAATCACCAATCATAAATGGTTCAATACATGATCTATTTATTGCTTCAAGAACAGGATTAATGGCAATCGAGAAAAGAATCATTGAAAGAGGACATCCTTGTTTAACTCCTTTTTTGATTGAAAGATTAGGTGTTACAATTGGGCCACAGCTGTAGAAAGATTGAGTGTCGGTGTAAAGTAATTTGACAATAGTAATAAATTCTTCGCTAACGCCAATAGTTTTCAGAACACTCCACAAGTAGTCATGAGGAACACTTCCAAATGCGTCCTTAATATCTAACCAAGCAATAACTAATGGGGAATTCTTGCTATATTTCGAGTGCTCAAGTGCAGAAGAAAGTATTGAATTGTGCTCGACACAACCGTCATGGACAGAGCCACCCTTTTGCCCAATATGCAAAATATCGTTACAAATCATCCATGATGTTAGGCGTGTAGTTAAAATAGACGCAAAGACTTTATAAATAACAGATAGCAGAGCTATTGGTCGCCAAGATGAAACTTTATCATAATCATCTGTCTTATCAGGTTTCGGAATTAGTATAGTCTTGAAAGTTTTCCAGCTAGTCGGAATGATTTTACTACTGATGATTTTATTAAACAGGAAACTTAACAAAATACCTTCAGGGTCAAGAAGAGCAAGATCTTTGTATTGAATACCATCAATACCCGGTGAAGTGTTATCAGCTCTCTTTAATTCGTAAATAACTTCAAACGGTAAAATATCTACAAGATTGAGAACATTTGTCGTGCTTCGACAATCTTTAAGAATTTTATTCCATGAATTCGATACTAGGTCCTCGTGACTAAATTGGTTCAGAATATCCTGAATTTCAGGCCTGACAGTGACTGGTAAGTCATTAATAATTTTATAAAAAGTTAATTTCATATTAATTAAAAATTCTGATCTACTTTTATATTTACTTATTATATTTGAGTTTTGTTTACTTCCTAGGTATGGTTCGTGGGATTTTATTTCAGTGAAATTATTTAAGTGAGGAATTTGTCGAATAATGCTTTCAACTATTTGGTTAACATCAGCATTTTCAAGACTAATAATTAATTCAAATACTTTATTTTTACGCTGTTGTAAGTCAAATTTAATTGTTTCTTTTGCTTTTGTTAAAATTTTCTCTTTATCTTTGTTATTGATCTCAGAAACAATTGGAAGAACAGAGTTGATAATTCTTGCTATTTCTCTCAAATTAATGTTTTCAAGGGACATATCATGCGCATAGTTGTTGATGAAAGCACATATTAGAATTTTACTGAGCAAACCTGAACCACGAACATCATGTGGACATTTGCCTGCTCTAATGGCACAACCACGTGAGTTTCTTATTTGATTTATTTTAGTAACTAATACTTTACAAATAAATGTATAGTTTAGGCTGACATCAAGTGTTGTTGGATCCAGAAAGTAATGCTCGTCAGTATCATAATCAATTACCATTAGTGTTTCCCGATACTTTGGTGGAGCAAAAATGGCAAATACAACTTTCGCGTTTTGGAGGCACTAATAATTCAAATGTTCATTCAAATAATGAGTACAATCGTCAAGAATAGCAGTACACATTGTGAAACCCAAAAGAACGAAGTCTGTTGATAAACTTAAATTATTAAAATATTTTATTAAAATGCTGTCGGTAATCTTTCCATTTATTAGATTTAAATTTAATGAAATTTCAACACACTCTTTAGTGTTGATATCATCAAGTAGCTTATATATTTTATCATGTTGAAAATCTTGATCTAAAATCAATTTTTCCAAAAACACAATGAAAGCAGTGGCATGAAAAGTTGAATCATCTGAAATGAAGCAGCGGTGGAGAATACCATGATTTATTTGAAATTTTATTTTCATACTCAAGAAAAAACTATTTAAATAATCCGTAAAGTTTCCTCCTATTTCGGTTAGTCTATCAGAAATATCAGTCTTTCGAAAATCGAAAATATTACAAGTCATACGACGGGTCGAATAGAAAAGTAAACACCATTAATTTTCATTGGGAATTATGCTAATGACATGTTGAACGTCTTTGAACTGCCGAAAGTTGACGTCCTCAATGATATAATTATTATTTTGGGCTATTAAATTGATAGTTAGATCCGGGGAAAGAACAAGTATATTAGTATTGCTTTTAAACCATTTACTTAAGAGGAATGATACACATGAATTTTGAAATTTTGGTTTAATATTAATACTGTTATTGATGTTTCGTTTTTGTTTTTCAAGAGTAAGCGCAATCGCTTTTTTAAAATTGATTCCCATCAAATTATTTTTAGGAAGGCCCCCATCGATAACTTGGGATACTTGGTTTGAGCCAAAAATTTGAAAATCATGCACCTCTCGTCTTATCCCATCAATAAAATTGTTAGGAAAAGTGTCCAAACCTTGACTTATAAGAATTGCATAAGCACAAATAAAAGAACCGCAATCAAAACTGTTCTCTTGATATATAAGATTTTGGAAAGGGTGACAAGATGAAGCCACTTGAAGTTTGAAAATCTTATTTAAAGCAATGTTAATCTTAAGAGTAGGTTGTTTATTTTTAAACAGATTTCTATTTGCAAATATTGGGTCAATAAAATATGACTCAAGCAACGATTTGCTATACACAAATAAAATCCAATGGGCATTGTTTATATTTAGCGGACAAAGAATAACCTCAGCTTTAAATACTGCATCTGGAATTGAGATAATATTTTCTTTAATGTCTGAAGATAGAATACTAATAATAAAGCACGGTAAATGTGCAAATGTAGGATTACTGATATGCCGTTCAAGTTATTGGTCAATGTCATCGTCGGTAAACCACACTTTTGGATCACGAAGTTTAGTATTTTTTAATTTAGTGCATTCTGCATCAGTCTCTTCAGAGATTGTGGCAGATTCTAAGACTGATGCTGGCACGTACCTTCACTTGAACATTGCCTTTGACACTTTTAGATTTTGCCTAGTCATCATTTTTTTATTTTCTGTAATTTTTAATTCCAAAGAAGATACAGCTTCCTCGTCAATATCAACAGGTAAAACTACTTTTTTTTCGTTATTTGTTACGTTAGAACTACTTCCTTTATTAAAGTTATCAATTTTATCGGTGAGTTCGACAGAGTTAACATGTTCTTCATAAGTTATCAAATTTCAAGAGATTCAATGAGATCAAAAATAATCAAGCTCATTTCCTTAGTACAGTTTTTCCGACATTTCATTGATATCTGAAAGTCGTCTCTATTTTTAAGTAGAAATTTTTTCTTATCTCTAATAACAAAATACAATAATCTTTTTGCCGTAACTGTAACATTATCGTCTCTTTCAGGACGAAAATCATTGATGCAAGTAAGGAGCAAGTCTATCATACTCAATCGGTTAGTTTTTTCCGAAATTGTTTTATTAAATAAATTAAATAAATTATTTATTCTTTTAATTGTAAGTGGTGAAATTATATTTTTTAACTTATTAATTTCGCCATTAAGTAACCACTTTTTATATTTAATTAGTTTTTCTTGACAACTAAATTTAAAATAGGAAGTAGAAGGAATTTGATCAGTTAATTCAGACCCCCATATTTCAAGATTATAAATTATCAACGAACTGCATTTTTCACTATCAATAATAGAATGTAATAGTAAAACATTACGGAAATAATTTAAAACATAAGTACCATATGCTATGTTACTAAAATATTTTATATTACCCTTTAAGTTTAAATAATTTAGGTGGACAATTATTTCAACAATTTTATTTGAAGAAGCAGGTAATGAAATAAGTCTCTCAAGCTCTATATCGCCTTTAGATATCTTAAATAAATCGAATAATCCAAAATTAAACATAACGTCAGAAGCATTGCTTAAATCGGGTTCTATTTCATTTGATTTTTGATTTATAATGAATTTACCACCAGAAAATGAAATATCTTTTGGAAATTCTTTATTTACCTTTAAGTGATTAATTAAACTACTTATCTTATCAGAATCTTTGTGCATGCCCTCAGTAAAGAACATCTCTTTAATCTCTGGAAAATCAAAATAAAGTTTATCAAGCTGTGATCTTGTTAAATTAGATAACCCAATATTAAACGATTCATTATCAGTATCTTCAGAAGTTAAAAGATCCTTCATAATAAAGTCACCATCAGCATATTTTAAGTCAGATTTTACAAGAAAGTATGGTAATTGTTTTTGAAATTTTAAATTATCCAAAGTTTTATTAATAACAGCTCTTTTATGCACTTCGTTTTTAATAGAAACTGTTTCGGCTAGTTTATGTGAAAATACAAAAAAAAATTTCTTTATTGCTAATGGAGCTTTAATCAGCTTGGAACAATAATTATCAGTATTAATAAGGTTCGAAATAATGGTTTTATTTTTATTTTGAAAATTTGTTGATTTTGTAATTATCTTTTTAGTAGCATCTGTTTTTTAATTTTACTTAACTTAATTGAAATACAGAGATTGCCATTTCTATAGAATAAACTATCACAATCTTTTATTTTAAAATTAAGTTTCGATTTATTAATCAAGGAAAGTTCATAATTAATAAGATCAAACTTGGTCTTAGAATTTTTCTTTTTCAATAAACTTATGAAGCATGGATAATTATTAAAGATATTACGACGCTCATTTTTATTTAAAATACGTGAAAGGTAATTGCAGTTAAATCTTTTCATATTTAAAGCATCCTTAGTTTTAGTAACTTTAAAATTTTTAAGCTGTGTATTAATAGGATTTAAAGGACTATTTTCTGCATTTTCTGAAACAAGATTATAATTAGATGAGATATTTAAGTCATCATTATTATCGACATTAATTTTATTTAGTATATCTAAATTACAATTATTATCATTAAAATCAGAATTACTTAATTTATTCAAAACAATATCAAACTTACTATTCATTCGCAAAATGTGCTCTTCAAATTCCATTAGCTTCGCCGAAAGTGGCAATATTTTGTTTGAAAGGGCTTCCTTATCACATTCGTCGAATGATTTTTCAGGATCCATTGCATTCGATGAAGGTGGCAATTGATTATCACGAGTCGATTTCTTTGATACTAAATCCAACGATAGATCTGGATGAATTGGTTGCGCCGAAAGTGGCAATTGATTTTGTCCATTTGATCTTTGAGAAATAAAATCCAATAATTGCTGGGAAAAAATTATTTTATTTTGTAGAATTGTCTTGAAAATAACAAGTTCTGATAAACTATTATTCAATTGATTTGATGCAAATTGATCTTGCACTATCGGAAGAGATTGCGTCATCGTGTTGTGTGAGAGGAGAAATGACTCTATATGACTAAGTCTACGACTAAGTCGTATATTCAATTCTAAATTATTTAGCTTACTGACTATTTTGTTAGTAATATATAACATAACAATTTTATTAAAATAATCATAAAACTTTAATAATTTTCATGAAAATTTAAGTTTAAAAGCCCTATAGTATATTGATAGTTTATTTAATTAAAATCAAGTCACTCAAAACTTAAATTTGAACACTGGATTTACAAAATTCAATATTTTAAGAAAATAATTCAACAAGTTTAAAATTTCAACTTAACTAAATATAAAAAATTAAATTATACAAGATTTACTTTACCAATTTCTATAAAATTTTAAATTTACAGCAAATAAAATATACAGATTTATATTCTATTAAAAAATTTAATTTTTAAAAAAAAAAATAATTCGCCCACTTTAGGAGTTGAACCCACGACTCAACGAATTATTACCGACACCAGGCTGTTCTTATCAAGATTATTTGTAGCATCTGCTCTCAAACAAGTGTTTGTACTAATATACTCTTTAAAAACCTTTGCCTGTTTAAACCTTATAGATCTATGAATCTTAACTACCTTAACACCAAGAGAAACAAACATCTTTAGAAGTCTCCAATGAATAACATAGTTTTTCTTGGGATAATGGGTGAGCATTAATTTTTCAACTTTAGAATCCGGTGGACACATCTTTTCAGGCGCTACAGGGAATTTATCCAAAAACTCATGTACACTTTCAGGAATTTCGAGATCAACTTCCATCGTGTAACCATATGAAAGCGTTTCAATATCTGTACTCATACACTCATCCAAAATAGAATCAAGATTATTAATTACCCAACTAAAATCACCGAAAGGAAGACTTTGGCTAAGAGCCCAACCATATAGATTGTTGATATCAATATATAACAATTCCGTATCATCAGAAGTTTTAACATAATGTTTATTCACAAATGTTATTCCACCCCTTATCCCTCCTTCATAGAAATTATACATTTCCATATCAGTAAGGAGTTTAATGGGTTCTTTCAATATCATCAAAACAGAAGCCCAACTCATTCCAGGTATACCGTAAAAATTTAAGGGATCTAAACCGTTATGTGCAATACTTTTTGAACGAAATTGTTGAAAAAAGTCAGCAAGAAGAAATACATCTAATTTCAAGTATATCATCATATAATTTAACAAGGTATTGCAATTATTCTCAGTCCAAATCTTTTGAGCTCTCAAATATTGTGATTCTGTCACTTCAGGCCAAATTGGTGGTAATTCAAAAGTTGTTTCCAAGATTTCTAAACTCTTTGCAAAATTATAAGGAAAGATACCTTTACAACCTATTATTGAACCAGTAAATACTGAATCTGTCAAAGGAAAGTTAGAAAGAGTTTTAACTGCATTGTCTAATGATGCGCTAACAAACTGATAACTATCAATGAACCTAACTGATACTTTATCGATATGCGCTATCAACGATATAAGCTTTTCTGTTGTAGTTGGAATGATATTCAAATCCCAAGAAGGAAAACTACTAAGACCATACTTCAAAATGGGATGAAGGTCATAGCCCCTAAGATTATGAAAAATAACAGGTAAATGCTGACGATTTCTTCTAACATTACGACAAAGACTACAAGCAGCCCCAAGATAATGACCTGAAAAGTGTTCGTAAACTTTAACACGATTTTTAATGGGTTTCTTACAAAGATAACAATTCAAGCAAGACTTAAAAGCATTTTCCTGATTAAATGATAGCGGAATAATGTTTGAATCACTAAAAAGATCAAAATAAGGTTGTATAATTGTCACCGCAATTTCCTTTATCTTTTTCAAAAATTCCAAGACACACTCTAAACCAATGGAACTAAAATATGATTTAGTATTATTAAAGTTATTAATTAATAATAATCCTGCTGATATTGGTAGATGTTTCTGATCAAATCTTATGTCAATGGGTAAAATTGACTCAAAGTCTGCATAAATTACAAATGGTGGGGTTACTGTTTTTGAGTAATCACCAAACTCTAAATATTTATTTTGAGGAAGAGTGTATAAAGTTGTTCTACCTGATTTTTGGTACATAAGGCATAATGACTGTTAAACGCATCCTGCAAACAAAAACCACTAAGACATCTAGGACACCACTGACATTGTATTCGTACGCTAACTATATCATTAATATGTGAATTCATTAAGCGTTGCAAGTCAATTACAGCAGTATAATGATATTGGTCATAATTTTCGTGACGTAAAAGATACAACGGATCAACGTTAGTCACTTTAGTGCGATGAATAATATCCAAATGAGGGTGATGAGGAACAAAATCGTCATTTTCATTTTCATAATTATTAATAACAGTTGGTTTATAAGACAAGACATTAATTGCAAGATCTGGATTCTTTTCTTCAAACCTACTTATATTGCACAATCTCATATGACAGTCATCTATCTCATCATAATTTAATTCATTCAAGAAGTTAGTATAACTATACATATTACTACGATTATTTACAAGAACGTCATGGTTCAATAAAGCCAAGATACTATATATAAAACAAAGATTGTCACTATTCTTAATATTAATAATTGCTGTTTTTCCTTTAAGCGCAATAGGAGTTTCAATAAAAACTGTGACCAGTTAACCTATTTATTTGGGAATATTTAGTCAAGATAAAATGAATTTCTCGAATTCTAAAAATAGTCCATCCACTACCTAATTGAGTAAATCTTTCTATTTTTTCATTTAATTTTCTAACTCCTTCAACAAGAAAATTATCTGAGAAGACCTCGACGTTATTAGATATAAATTCATCTTTAGTTATATCATCTTTCTCAAATTGGATATTTACAGCAAATTGAATTTTAACGTTCCCCATTTTATTAATTTCAATTTTTAGCCGGGTTATAATTCTATCTGTTAATGTAATTTGATTAACATTAAATTCATCAATATTAAATTTTAGTAATTTACGAGATCCTCTTAAATCTAATTCTACAATTGGGTCATTACTAATGTCGACAGAACCACCTATTTGGATGTTTTTCTCATCATCACTAATTAATTCATTTTTAGATATTTTAGGCGCCCCTAAATTCAAGTCAATATTAGATTTTCTTTTGTTAATTAATCACTAATTTGTATACCTAATTCTAAATCAATATTATAATTAGAATTTAAAAGTAATATTATTTAAAATATAAAAATTTAATTCTTTATTTAAAATATTACTTAAAACAATTTAAAAATTCAAAGAATACTTACATTTAATTTTCTTCACATTTAATTTTGTATTAATATGGGGCATATTTGATGAAGAATTTTGAAGATTGTTGTTAAAATTTTGCATGTTTTGAAGATTGTTGTTAAAATTTTGCATGTTTTGAAATTGTGGAACATTTTGCATGTTTTGACAGTTTGGAAAGTTTGGATTGGCAAATTGGAAATTTGGATAACACCAAGGCATGTTAGTATATGGCATATTCTAAATAAATAATTAATAAACATTTAATTTAAATTTAAATCTTACAAAGTTAGCATTCATATTCTGCCAATACATTTGATTAGGAAAGTTATTCGAATTCTAAATAAACTTAATAATTTTCAAATAAAATTTAAAATTTACCATATGATTTGTATTTGGTATTTGTTTGGAATTATTCATATTAGATGAATTATTATTATTATTACTGTTCTAAATAAAATAATAATAAAATTTAAATTAAAATTAAAAGTTTTACCATATTGATTATTGTTCGAAGTTGGGTATTTATAAAAAGTGACCATAAAATGAAAAATATATACGTTATCACTACTACAATAAATTAACCAATCAAAACACGGTAAATTGCACACATATATTTTTAATATTTCAGATAATCTAAAGCACCAAGTAAACAGTTTTTATAAACACACTCATCATCGTGTTCATAAAATGGACAAGATATGTTTCTTGGAAAACTCTGATATTCTTTTAATGAATACTTTACAATTCTCAAAGATGGGAAATATATTTTTAAAATCTTTTCTTTTGTTTCATCTGTCACATAGAAAATAGCTGTTTTTCGATCAGAACCGATAGTATTTAATATACACGTTGGACAGAAAAAATTCAGTATAAAAATTAAGTATTCGATCTTCATGATATTCGTTTGCCGAAAACACCCAATGTAATGGTCTTAAAATATTATTAGTATTGATCATACATAATTCTTTTATAACTAATCTACCAAATTCATTTTCAAAAACACTAATATCAATAAAATAACTAGACATTTTATAAAACATTTATTTAAAATCAATACGTTTATACATTGAGTTTAGCCAAACAAGACAATGTTGACCACAAGTTGTTGTTAATGGATTTTGATATCGATGTTTATTGTATACAATTGACTTTCCTATTGTTTGTAATTTACTAACTAATAAAGCTGGATAATAGAATCCCATTGGATCGAAAACATGGATCTTATTTGGTTTCACATATACAGCAATCCAGTGTTCACCGCCAAGATTAGATGATTGAGTATTAACCACTATTGCATTGTTATCATCAAGATATGGAATTTTATCTAAAGGATATACACCACAAACTCATTCCCCAACAACTGTTTTCCAATTTTATCAACCTGAATAGAACTAATTAAATAAAATTAATTATTAATTAAAATCTTACTTCATGATAATCTGATTACATAGAGTTACTACATTTATACTAGTACAGTTCGATTTGCAGTAATTTGAATTTCGTTTTCAAATACGCCATATATTATTACATGTACTGGTTCTTCAACAGCTTTAGAAAACTTTATATCCAATTGTAAATTTCTATTTTGAGGTAATTGACTTTGATTTAAATCAAAATCAGGTGCCAAAACAAATGTGAAAAATGGATATTTTGATTTAACATCATCAAGAGATATTCCATAATTTAGGTTTTTATCTAAATAACCCATATTTCTCACAATACTTTGCATATATGTGCTACAGAAATTGTTATTATCGAAATCTTGAGTATATGCTTCGCGATAATCTGTGTTTTTTGATAAAGATAATGAAGTGACATTATAATGTCTGAATTTTGAGCTTGAATCAGTATATGAACCGTTGTATTGAGATTCACTTTGAAAAGTTACAAGAATAAAATTAGGCATTCTTCTATCTCCAAATATCTGTTCCTTATAGAATGATGATGCACCTTTACCAATAGCAAACTGAACAACTTCTTTTGTTTTAATTGGATAAATCGCATGTTTTGAATTAAGACCAAGTTGATGACCTGCTAATACTGACGATTCAACACGAACTCTTCGAATCATTAATTTAGCATCTACGAATTGACATGTTGGTTCCCCAGTTTTTGAAAATAATGATAATGCAGAATCAGATCGTTTTAATCTAATGTGAACATTGACATCAAGAAGTAAATATTTTGGTTGATCCATAAAATCTAACTGTAGTGAGGAACACATTGTAAAAACCTTTGAGTCTTTTATCCAACTGATTCTTTCTTCAGAATTTCCATATCCCATAGGTGTAAGACAAGTATTTTTAGTATCACCGTTAAAATTTAATATAGTTTCAATCAATGCTTTGTGTGCATAAGTGTTGTTACCTCCCTCAATTTTAATATGATTAAACCCAAGAATTGCGTCTTTAAAAAGTGTATGAAACATGTAATTGTTTAGCTTAACATCTGAAGTATCCACCAAATATTTTCTGTCAACATTTACAACTTTAATTTGAACAGTTAATAAAGTATCATTCAAATCCAAATATTTAGTTTGGGAACCATTAATGTAAAATTCAACATCATTTTCTACTATCAGTAATTGAATTCATCGGAAATACTTCTTCAAATGCACCATATTCAATTACTGCTTGAGGTGATGGACGATCGAAAATACATAATTCAGATTTTCCACAAATCATTTTATAAATATAGTTCCATGTCCTTTCATTCGATTGTTTATATGCCTACCATGTTTTCTACGTTTTGGCATGGATCCACCTGATGCAGTATATTCAAGCTGAGGTTCCTCACTCTTAAACATATTTGCAACACCAGGTATCATTGTTGATACAGCCGGTAAAGCTTTACTAATTTCAGACAGAGCATTTGATTTTAATGATGGTAATATTTTCTTATCATTCATTATCACATCCTTTGCTGTTTTCATTCCAAAACTCCCTATACGCTTAAGAATTGGTAATGCAAATCTTCCAATTGTCCGTAACCAACCAGACCCATACTGCTTACCAATAAAATATGGTATTTCGCCACCAGTTTGACTATTACTATACAATGAAATTATATCTGGATTAATCATTTAATTTACGAAAATGTAATGTCAAATGTGTTTTTGAATTTTTTGGAAAGTTGATAAGTTTTCCACCATTATCACAAATAATAATTTCTATATTGTTTATACATGACCTGGAAAGCGATAAATACATTGGATTATCCAATATAATTTGTACAACTTCATCTTGTTCATATTTTTTAATGCAGACTGCTTTCAATAAGGGAACTAAAGAATCGCCAACAATTACTGGTTCAATAATGTTACTATAGATGAAGATTTGCTGATGATGATCATATAACTTTGCTTTATAAATACTCTCAAATTGTTTCACATTATATGTTTGCTTCTCTAATCCAATTGAACTAACCAGGTTTTTATCGAATATAACCTCTGTAATATTATCTTGAATACTGAATGTGAATATTTTATCTTTTATTTGAAGAGATGTAAAAATATGAGGACAGTTGTACACTATATAATCATACAAGTCTATAAGATTTGTCAAGTACAAATTATCACGAAATGAGAAAATTGATTGAATTACAGTGTTATATGTTAACTTTATTTTTACTACATTATTCATATCTGTGTTTGGTGGAACTACTATTTGAAATGTCTCACTGGGACTTGTAATTATTGGTTCAGATACACCCATTCGTTTTGCACTTTGCGTATCTTCAAATGATATTTGGAATGGGTATAAATTACAATAAATATGTAAAACTCCTTTAGTTATGTACATGTAACTATGCTCGTTGAATTCTTTTATTGGCATTTCTTCTTTTTCCGGTTCAATAAAGTAAAGACTGCTAACTGATTTTGATACAATTTCTTTGTATTCAATCTTTGCTTTACTATAAAATGGAAACGTACTGTACACAAATGTAAAATCTTGCAAAGCTACTTCCCAATTACCCTGTAAATAAATCGGGTTTTGAAGATTGACCATAAATTTACTAGCTTGATTGTCTGGATGAATTGTTGGACAACTATTGCTCGGTAAAATCATGTAGAAATTCACTTTACTAGATCTTTTGAGGATATCCATGATGGGTTTTGATATCCATGCCACTTGATATAATATTGTTTATCTTTATTCACCATTTTAGTTTTCAAAATCTTTTCAATTCTAAATACTGTTGGTGGAGGAATAACTTGTAGCTCTTGTTCGTAGAATTTACCAGATACCTCATTATTTTCTCCATCTTTTATAACATACATGATTGGATTTTGAGCTGTATTGATCTTTGAGATTTGAAAAACTTCATCACTCCAATTGTTATCAAAATTCTTAATGAATGGTGATGCTGATATTTTAGATATTCTTACATAATCATCGACATTATATTTTGGCTTTTTAATTTGTTCTTCCTGAATAAAACTATCTTTTGAAGTTACATCTATCGGTTTCAATCCCTTTAAACCTCTATGAGTTGAATGATTGTAACTGTAAATTATTTTTGGTAAAACATTTATCCATCTTTTATTACCCTGATGCACGAAATACCTTTTAAGTTTATCCCTTAATGTTCGATTAAATCGTTCAACATGTGCTGCTTTGAATTGTGAAAATACTGAGTAATGATTTATTCCTTTTATCATTTCTTTAATTTTACTGTTGTAAAATTCTTTACCCAAATCAGTTTGTAAATTAATCGGTTTTCCATTTTTAAACATTGATTTTATTGCTAAAGCCATTTCATTTGAAGATTTTGTTTTGACAGGTATAGCGTGAACAAATCTACTAAAAACATCAATAAATGTCAAAATATACTTGTAGCCCTTGTTAATTTTAGAAAATGGTATCATTTCCATCAAATCCATTTGCCATAAATCATTAATTCCATATGTTTAAATGCTCTTGTTGGAAACCTTTTCAACATCGGTTTGTTCAAACTGTAAGCCAGTTGACCGGATAACCATTTTTGCGTCTCTTTTTTCGAGTTTGTAACTTTTTTCTTTAGCTTTTCTACCCCACTGAAATCTGCTTCGTCTTTTGGATTTGTCCAAATTTTCGCCATTACAACAGGTAGACTTAAAATTAAGTATAAGATTAGGTAATGAAGTAGTTGTACCCATTGTTTATGATAATAAATTTCCTATTACTCCACCTAATAATGATAATGCTAATGGTAGCAACGCCGCAATAAAACCACCTTGTTGTTTATATACGATTTTACGCATCTGCATTTGATTTTTTGAATTTACGAGTGATAACAGTGGTTTTTTATATTTGTTTAATACCTTTTTACTTGATTTACTGATTTCAATTTTATCTTTGACAACGTTGACTATAATATTAAGTAAATCGTCAATAACGTAATTCGGAAAAGATTGTAAGATATTCATTCTTTTCACACTTGGAGCCTTTAGTAAAGCATTTAAAAACGGAAAACTATGATGACTTGATTTTATAGACTTTTCATTTTTATTCGGAATTGATTTTAAATTGTATGAAATAAGATTTTGTGCAGGAATATTTTCAGTTATAAGTTTTTTAGATTGTGGTGAAACTAATCGTTGGAGGAATCAGTAATTCACGAGTCTTTTTAAACCCTTTTCGAAGTTTTGATAATTTTGGATGTTTAACACGAGATTTAAGTAGCATAATTGGATGTATATAGTATAATTTTCAACTTTGTTTATAAAACATTGCACCTTCTTTATTGAAAATATCAGTTCTAACTCGTAAATCATCTTGGCACTGCTGTGTAAAATCAAGAAAAATATATCCATGTGGAATTTTGGTTGCATCTTGAAAGGCGTTTATCAAGAAATTACGATTATTAGGGTAAGCCTGTCTTGTAAGGAAATCAATAACAGTTGCATCTCTAGGATTTTTGAAAACAATCAAATATTGGATATTCAAATTGCGAGTTCTGTGAGATCCACCTTGGTGAAAAAGATTTTGTGTTATAAAAATAACTGTAACACATTTATGTCTAGCTATCTTTGTAAATAAATTATTAAAATCCTTTTCTTTATTCGCTTCTTGATATAAATCATCGATAATTATTACATCACCTTGCCGTAATCTAGATACCCAATTTTTATCAAACCCTTTTATAATTATCATTTTTATTTTACAAAATTGATCCTGTGTCATTCCATGTTCATCATCGGCTCCCCTATGCCAATATATTTTATTAAACTTTGATTTAAACATGTTTGATTGTAATAATTTACAAACAAATAATGTTTTCCCACTTCCGCTTGGACCAACAATTTGATATACTGCATCATTTCTTAATTCCATTTTAAAAATTAACTTTAATTATATTGTTTATATTTGTTTAAATTAATAGCTATACACGAATAAAAAATATTCAAAAATAATTACGTCATAGATGCTTAGTAAGATAAATTATAAAGGAAGATTTTCAGTTGCTCACATTAATTTTCCATTTGGGAAACCGCAACAAATTGTAGATCGAAGTGGTAAGTATCCAATTATATTTTTCAAGTCAGGTAAATGTCGAATTATGGGATGTAAGCAACCTCTAAAAGTTGAAGATTTACCATTTACAATTGAAGATGTTCAAATTCAATCAATTACAGTAACTATTGATATTGGAGTAGATATTAATTTATATGATTTATTGAACAAAGTTAATTGTATATATGAACCTGAAATATTCCCAGCTTTACGATATGTTAAATATAATCCTTTATGTGTTAATGTGTTTGCTAGTGGTAAAATAGTAATTTTAGGTCTTAAAACATTGGATTATCATGAAATTGTTGGAAATATTATTGATGATATTAAGTCAGTTATTGAAAACGATGAAATCTTAAAGTTTTTACTTAGCATTACCTAACATAGATGTAATAGTTGTGTATAGTTTTAATTGGCTGTGATGTGTTTGTAATTTGTGTGAATTATTCTGATTCGATTAAATGAGTCTGATGTGTGTTTAAAATTAATATAAATACAAGTGAGTTATTCATTCAAATAACAAAATGAGAAACAATTCAACTGATGGTAAGTTTCTTTTATTTATAAATTGATATTTTTTAATTTATGGTTTTAAAAATGGCTATTCAATTCCTTATAGAAAGGATAATCGTCTCATATCCCGAACTAGGGGAAAATATGGCATTCTGGGCTCCAGAAGTTATAACATACAAAATCTTTGAGGCGACTGGTTTCAGGGTCGAAAAGATTCTGATGGAATATATGGAGAGAAAAGAAAATCCAATAAAAACAGAAGCCATTTGCAGATCACCCTGCAATTGTTGTAACAATTGGAGAGCGGAAAAGGCGAAAGCCGATCTGCTTTATATGCTCGCAAGATGGAGCGAAGAATTTAAATAAAAATAAATTATTTTAATTTAAATTTTGTTGTCTTTTTAGTTATTTTTTATGTTTTATTGGTTTTCATAATTTGTTTATATAGTAAACCTTGTTATTAAAATGATTATGATTGGACGCACACATGTTATTTTAAGTATAAATAATGAAATTTGTATATTATTTTCATTTTTACTATTCAAAGTTATAAAGTTGATCAAAATGAAGTTATGGCACCAATATGGAGAATTGATAATGCTAGAATTTCTATTTTTAACTAAATATATTTAGATTTAAAAATTGTTTATCTTTTTGTGTTATAAATTGTTTTTGTGATTATTATATTTATTGTACTTTCTTTCTTGCTCTTATTAAAAACTGTAATGTACCAAAAATCTATATGGTTGGGCTCTTGGCCAAAGTCTTCCTTTCGGTGATTTTAGTTGGGTAATTAATAATCTTGATTCTATTTTGGATGAGTGTATGAGTACAGATATTGAAACGCTTTCATATGGTTACACGATGGAAGGTGATCTCGAAATTCCTGAAAATGTAAATGAGTTTTTGGATAAATTCCCTGTAGCGCCTGAAAAGATGTGTCCACCGGATTCTAAAGTTGAAAAATTAATGCTCACCCATTATCCCAAGAAAAACTATGTTATTCATTGGAGACTTCTAAAGATGTTTGTTTCTCTTGGTGTTAAGGTTGTTAGGATTCATAGATCTATAAGGTTTAAACAGGCAAAGGTTTTTAAAGAGTATATTGGTACAAACACTTGTTTGAGAGCAGATGGTACAAAAAATCTTGATAAGAACTATTTCAAACTTTTAAATAATAGTCTTTATGGAAAATCTTAAAAAACGAATGAATTTAAGATTATGTAATTCATTTGAAAAGATGGTTACTTATTCATCAAAGCCGTCTTTCAGAAAGTGTATAAAGATTGACGATGATCTAATAGCAGCTCATCTAAATAAAAAATTAATTTGTTTAGACCGACCTAGTTATGTCGGTCAAACGGTTCTTGATTTATCGAAATTACGGATGTATCAGCTCCAGTATCTTGAATTAGAGAAATATAGGAATCTTTTTAATTGTAGGATTGACATTGTTGCTGGCGACACTGACTCTTTCTTCCTTGAAATTAAAAACTGTAAATTAAGTACTCTTTTACCTGCAATGGTTTCGGATAATCTTTTGGACACTTCGAATTATAACATTGATCATCCTTTGTATTCAAGAAAACTTGACTCAGTAATTGGTAAATTCAAAGATGAGAGTAAGGGACTTGAATATAAGGAATGGGTTTTCTTACGACTAAAATGCTATAGTCTGTTAAGTGAAACTGAAAGTAATAAAGCAAAGGGAATTACTTTGGAAGGAACTGAAATAAAGCATCTTTCTTATCTTGATTGTTATAGAAACGATACAATTTTTTCTGTTCCTCAAACGAGAATAGGGACGAGAAATCATCAGTTGTTTACTTTTAAAAATTGTAAAATTACTTTAAGTAACAACGATGATAAACGTCAATGGGTAGGTAAAAACAAAAGTTTTGCATTCGGACATTATTTAGGTATCAATGCCACTGAAGATATTGAAGCTTTTATTTAAATAAATGTTGTCTTATAATGGGTTTGTCTTTTTATTCTATTGTTTTGTAATTATTATTAAATGAGACTTGTAACAGTCTGGTGTCGGTAATAATTCGTTGAGTCGTGGGTTCAACTCATATAGTGGGCGAATTATTTTTTATTTTAAATTTATTGATTATTTTATAATTGATTTAGTTTTGGTGAGAATTTTGGGGATTTCATCGAGTTATCTGATTGGTGAAATCGAGGGAGAATTTAGGAATGATTTGATAGTTCTATAGATATTGGGTTTAGTCAGACTTCTGATAAATATTTACTGCAAGCAATCGATTCAAATCGGAACAAATTATCAATAAAAACAAGCAAATCATTTGCTAATGACAGCAAATTAATAATAAATTTCAACGGAGAGACATGCACAAGGACAGCTTATAAATGTTGGTTATAATGTTTTGATGTCACGTTTATGATTCTGTCAGATTTAGATATGATATTCAGATATATGGGAGCATTTTATCTGGATATTCGGTTGAAATTCAAGGCAAACAATTTATATGCAAGCATATGTAATATCCTAAATTGATTATATCAAATATCTCTTACCGCAGCAGCAGCAGTAGAGCAGCGATAGAAAATGGTAATTTATTGATATTGATAAATGCTGAATTGATTTCTTGATATTCGATATCAGATTGGCCATCTGCTGGAGATGTCAGCAAATTGATCAACCGGATAAAGATTTGGCTGGGATATGATCACGATTGGATCAGTAAATGACATTCTGATTGGCCCATAAATCAAATTATTGGATGTGTTCACCGAATTGATATCAATGAGAAATCAGTAATATTTGTCAAGCACGGAAATAATTTCTACTTGGATTGCTCCACTCGTGTAACAGAATCAATTTGTGAGCAATCTCACTGCAGAAATGAAGCAGATTATCAATTCATTCTGTATTGCAGATTATCCCGGATGAGCACAGCACCGCATTGCTATCCAGGTGAGCAAATATTGATTTCATGATAAATTAGCTTTAATATTTTGATAGGATATTTCATTTCTATGTAAATTTCCACAATTCTGATTTATATAAAATAATTGAGTCAGTTTCATGCAAGTCTAATTCATCACTCACAAATAATAACTTCCGATTATTCACTAGTGAATAATTTGCGTTTTAAATTATAGTTTCCTAATCAGCGATTTATTATATCACCTTTACTTTTATTGCTTTTATTTTTCAGTGAATATTTTTAAGGATACCTACATAACAAAATAAGTCAAATAAATATCGTTAAACTTAATAAAATAGTTGGAGAAAAGTCATTAAACTAAAGGGCTTTTTATTTAGAGAGTTTGTTTAAAATAAGGAAAAGGAATCACTAGAGAAGCCGAGAGATGGCGTCTTCATATTAATATTATATGAAAGAATTGAAGTGGTTCAAAGCAAATGTACGTGATAAAGGTATTGAGATTAAAGTCATTATCATTAACTTCGAATGTATGAGCTTCAATATATAGAGTTAGCAAAATATTGATCATTGCTATCAGATTTAAACAAGAACCTTTTTTCAAAAAATATATTAATATTAACACCAAACTCAGAGCAGAATCAAAAAACACACTTGATAAAAATTATTATAAGTTGATCAACAATAGTCTATATGGTGCTGGTGTAGTGGGAGAATTTTATTACTATTGATTCATAACTTTACGGATTACCATCATACACCCATGGTTGAAGCCATGTTGAAAATGTGTATGATAGCCGAATGCTATTCGAGCAGGTGAGCACTGTTACCATTACTACTCCTCGAATAACCTTAGTTTCAGGTTCAAAACGGCCGCTAGAAGGTCTTACGTGTTGTTTTATGTTTCTTTGATTCCTAAATATTGTTGGGCCAGAACACAAATAGCCTTGAAAATTGTTTAAATACATCATTAATACAGCACAAAAACCCAGCACCAAGATAACTTAAAATACAATATACAACACCAACTAAACACTCTAAAATCTGAGATAATATAAATAAATATAAAATCACAAACATAAAAGTAAAATAAAATAAATACAAAATGCATCAAGAACCGCACGAAATCTACATAAAAAATAACATAATAACAAGAAAATTTGACCGTAAAATAAATGGTCATTTATATAAAAGTAAAACATAATGAATTAAATGAATAAAAATAAAATATTTTTGGCTGAATAAATTTAATTAAAAATGTTAAAAATAAATTACCAATTTAAATTAAGAAATTAATAAATAATTTAATTTAGATAACACAAATAATTTCAAGGTCAAATTTGTTTAATCACAATAAAAATAACACGCAAGGTTAAGGTCAAATTATAGGTATAAATACTGATGTGTTTTGATAAAATTTTCAGTCTTACTTTGCAGTCTTAATTTTTCAGAAAAATTAGTTGGGGTGTATAACTAGCTGAGAGCCGTGCATTAAGGCAATTAACACTGGTAAGTGTTTTGTCTGAACACGACACTTTCAGCTAGTATATGATTATTGATTCTAGTGATTACTGCCATGATTTTATAAAATGTTCACACTGATTTTGCGAATTGAATTTATGAAATATTCACAATGATTTTACGAATTGAATTTATGAAATGTTCAAGAATGTAGGTTAATGCCATACGAATTATGAATGTTCACAATGATTTTATGAATTTGAATTTATGAAATGTTCACAATGATAAATTAATGCCATACGAATTATAAATATTTCACGATGATTTTTTGAATTGCCAATTTGCCGAATGAATTTATCATGAACGATGTAATATGCTGAATAAATATATTCAACCAACAACCTTTGTGCATCGAAGCTTTTATTTAAACTGTTATGGTAATTTTCATTCATTCCTTTATCGGCCCACAGCCAAAACATATTGCAAGACAGTAAAATGAAACGCCCTACCGAACTGTGTAAGTTCGGTGTAAGTCCGCCAATAGTTCGTGCCCGTGAAGGCTACGGCGTGAGAACGCAGGAGCTGAAACGTCAATATTGTCCATTTATAGGGGAAATTGGGAGGTGGGGAAGTAGTTTTTTAGCTGCTCCTTTGCCATCCGTTTCCTGAAAAATAGACTTAAAATCGCGAATAACAATCGGCTAAAAATCACTAACACTGAGTAGTCCAGTGGGCACTCCTCAAATATAACATGAACATAGATAGATCTTAAGGACCAAAAGAGGGAAAGGGTAGTGGGAAAATTGCGAAATCGTTGCAACAGTTAAAATGAATAGCCATCGGAAAAAGATTAATCCGAACGACCAGAATTATGAAAAGAAAATTTTAAATAATATATGTAAGAATTAAGTAAATTATTTGAGTTGAGACGGAAAATATGGGCGGAACGCTGCTCAATTTTTCCGAATCAACTAAAATACTTATCGAAAATAGTAAATTAAAAATGGAATTTTGTTCAATTGTAAGGATAGTATTCTTATAAGACTGTAAAATGAGGGCGGAACGCTGTTCAAATTTTCCGAATCAATAAAAATACTTTGTAGAAAACTGTAGAATAAGGATAGAATACGGCTAGATCTTTATATCAGTAAAATATTTTCATAAAGCTGAGGAATAAGGACGAATCCCCACAAAAAACTTAATAACAATAATGATAATTGTAAGGATAATGGTAATAATAATAGTAATAGTAATAGTAATAATAATAATAATAATAATAATAATAATAATAAATATATAATTAAATAAATTTGGCAACGATTTAATTAAACGATAACGCCAATAAAAAACCTTTCTTACGATATATTTCGATAGCACAGCTATCATCTTCAGGTACTCAAAACCAACTAAAAATATTATGAATTAATATTTAATTTAAAAAAATTATTTTTTATTAATTTAATTTTTTAATAAATAAATATTTTTAAAAATATATTTTAAATTAATTTTAAATTTTTTACTTATATTCTAATTTTTTAAAAATTAATGCAATTTAAAATTTTCAATTATTTTAATAATATTAAAAAAACAAACATGATTTAACATACGTAAACTATTTAAAAACATTCAAAACTGATCTCGTTTATCAATTTACATGTAATGGGTGTAATGCCACATACATTGGAGAGACTTCCCGTCATCTCTGTACTCGAGTTCTAGAGCATTGTCGATTGAAGGGTTTGACCAATATTAGTGAACACAATAGAGGCTGTAAAAGTGATATCGGAATGTCTGATTTTAGAATTTTGTTGAGAAGTTTTAATAGTTATTGGGAACGAGTGATATGTGAAGCATTGCTGATAAGGTCATTGGATCCAAAGATTAATGTGCAGAGTGCTGTGACTACGAATGTTTTGAATGTTTTTAAATAGTTTACGTATGTTAAATCATGTTTGTTTTTTAATATTATTAAAATAATTGAAAATTTTAAATTGCATTAATTTTTAAAAAATTAGAATATAAGTAAAAAATTTAAAATTTAAAATTAATTTAAAATATATTTTTAAAAATATTTATTTATTAAAAAATTAAATTAATAAAAAATAATTTGTTTAAATAAAATATTAAATCATAATATTTTTAGTTGGTTTTGAGTACCTGAAGATGATAGCTGTGCTATCGAAATATATCGTAAGAAAGGTTTTTTATTGGCGTTATCGTTTAATAATAAATATAATAAATATAATGGTAATGGTAGTAATAAGAATAATAAAAATAGTAAAAGCAGTGATAATGAATAAGAATAATACATAGTAACCATGATAATACTAGTAATAATAATAATAGGAACATAGTAGTTATAATATGGATAATGGTAAGAGAGATACTGTGTGGATATTTAACATAACGAATGGTTTACAGGCCATGGAAAAATCATCAACACGGACGACGATAAGAAGGATTAAGCAAATGGACATAAAGATAAATGATAAGAGAGTGTAGGTTAACATTTGAAGGAGATAGGAGAATAATGGGGCCTAAAAATTGAAATCGAGCACAGGCCTTCTATCGGCAGCTCGTTGGACCCATGGATCGTTCGGTCAATTATACCAGTAGCAATAGCGCTCACCTTTTGCGGACGATCCACCCACTCGAACACAGTTCCAACGTTGCTTAGCAACATGTGCCGAGTGGTAAGCAAAAGATATTTGTATGGAGTTGTCTGGGTAACAACCATATAGTTTAAAAATATCAACACATAGAAACCCACCAATATATAACTGGTTCCTCAAGAATAAGTAATTAACATGATCGGGAGGATATTGAACATCAATGACACTAATTGACTCATAAATTTTAACCGTGGGCTATAGAGCTGTAATGGAATTCAATCATTATTTTTATTTTACCAGTCGTTAATACGATGAGATAAGTTACATATTGATTTACTCTATCCTATTACTAAGGTATATACAACCCCTATTATATAGTTACACTAAATCAGAAACTAACTCTGTTTAATTCACGAAATAATTAGTATATAATTACAAATTTTGTTTAATAATACTTAATTTAGGAGTTAATCTAATGAGATAAAATAATACGTAATTAAAATTTTAAATTATTAATACTTAATTTGCGAAATAAGTTAACACACAATATATTTTATTGTTGAAGGTAGTAACAGCAATAAATTTTTAAGAATACCTAACAACAAAACAAATCAAATAAATATCATTTAACTTAATAAAATGATTGTTAGCAAATGATTATTAGCAAAATCTCGCTTTTCGTTTATTTAGTTTTTATATTTTAGATTAGTTACACAATCAAACTCTAATATATATATATATATAAAATATTGTAAAAATATTGCATTTAACATTAACAGTACTATAAATGCAATTAAAAACGTCATAGAAATGCTGATCTTCTCAAAGCAAAAAAGATTTTATTAGTTTATTATCCGCACATTTTTAAATTTTAAATAATAGATATTTAAACAAACTAAATATTAGTGTAATTGTTAATTAAATTTTTGAATAAATGTAAATTGTATGATTTTAGGTTTTTAAATTAAAGTTTCATTTATTACTTTATATATATAAATGGTACTGATAATATTATTTACATATGTTGATGAAAATCCAACAGAGATAAAATATCTAAAGTTAAGATGTTTAAATTATCTTGTGTTTAAATAATTTATTATTTGGCACTTTATGAAAACGAAATAAATCTTATGAACGAAATATATTCTTTTAGAATGGGTAAGTTGGAAAACAACCAAATCATATTTGAAAGGTCTACCAAAATCATGTTAAGATATGCTCAAAACTAAAGATCTGATGATATGATGTGTTGATTTGCAGGCTTTTTGATGTATCTTGGAACATCTTCTTTCCAATTGAAACTTGATTCATAGATCGTAGAGTCGCGCGTTATATTCTTGCTCACAGAACTGTAATTCGCAATGTGGCCAATATTTGGTTTCCTATTCTATAGTGAAACAATTCTACCGTGCATTATTCAAATTGAAAAAAGTTATTCTGTTAGATATTTGTTTCAATTTTTTTTAAAAGCATTAACAATTTTACTCGACATCTCTGTGTTGGGTTTATGCTAGTTGACCTTGGAACCGAACATACAATATGCAACATGTAAATAATTGATTTTTTGTGTACATTTTTTAAAATTTATTTTAGAACTTTTTTGGCTCATAGTAGTGTGTTTTTAAGCATTATCAGCTCATGGACCCACCCGAGGAATCTGTAAAAATCAAAAAAATTGCAATTTTTCAAAACTAACAATCTCTTAACAGAATTTGTTATTTTGATAAAATTGCAAAAAAATAACAAATAAACCAATTACTCAAATAGAAGGTTTCGCCGAAAATGCTTAAAAACACATTACTTGGAAAATTCCATAATATTGAAAATAGGGAAATAATTGATTTTGTGTGTACTTTTTCTTGAATTTATTTAAAAAAATTTTTTGGCCCATTTTAAATTCAAATTTTTTGCATCTTTTTTTAAAATTCAAATTGTTGGCACATTTTTTGAATTTATTTTTATTTATTTTAAATTTTTTTCAAAATATTAATTTTTTAAATGTAATTTTTTTTTCCAATTTTTATTGTAATTTAATTTTTAATATCATTTTAAATTTATTTTAGTTTTCGAATTTTAGATTGAAATTTATTTTAACATTACAATTTTTTCTACATGTTATTAAAGTTTTAAGTAAATATTAATAAAAATAGTAGAAATAGTAATAATATTAATAATAATAATAATAATAATGATAATAATAATAATAATAATAATGGTAATAATATTATTAATAATAATAGTAATACTACAGATAAAACTTCCTTCTTGTAGCTCTTGCAACATCTCCATCTAAATGAACATGTAAGCATTGAAAAATCTGCACAAACAATACAATCATGTAGACATTTCAAACTCGACACTAAACCGATTCGTAATGCACCCGTACAATTTCTTCAATGTTGATTCCAGTCATATGTTAGATGCGTGTTGCCAAAAATTCAGTAGTATAATACGAATAGTTGTTCTTCATGTTTGAAAAGAGCTCTTCCATCTTCATCAGTTTCTGATTTTCGAAAGCGAAAACAATCAAGAAAACAATCAAGAAAAATTAATAATTAATAAATTATTTTTATTTGAATAAAATTTAATTGTTATTTAATATTTATTACATTTTATTAATTCAAAATCTATTATCTACTGAATAATAAAATGATACACATAAAAATATATATGCCCGTATGCAAAACCTTTATTTTAACCTGCTCAAATCCTTTTATCATCCTTATTTGTTAGCCATCCTTATTTTGCATTACAACACAATTTTTACTGAACACATTCAATTTGCTCAATTATTTTCGAAGTATGTTCATTACATTGAAATTCTACTGCTTCATCTTCAAGCAAAAGTTCATTTTTAATAGTTTCATAATTTAAATTACATTTATTAGTTATAGAATAACTCTTTTAACCAAGCACATCATAATCTTTATTTAATAATTATTTCCTTTTAAAATTCAAATTTTTAAAAGAACCAAATGTTTTACAAATATTTTGATCACTTTCAATGACTTTATTATCTTTACTTTTAGATTCATGTTGAAAACTAGAATTTCTAATATTTTTTGGAGATAAATCACTAAGCTTTACATCTTTATTACATCAGCCATCTTGGATTCAATAAGTGAAATCTTTCTAATTAAATCAAATATGTCACCATATTCCGTTATAGAAGCTATTATTTTCAAATTACTGCTAGGTATACTTAACTATCTTTTTAAAATTTTTACTTATTTTTTTAATTGTTATTAAATTAAATTTAAAAATGTTTTAAAAATCTGTTTAAATTTTGTCATTTATTAAAAATATTCGTGGGAAAGGAAGATCAAACATAGAAGGAGCCATAAAAAAAGACTATGTGAATTTTGTTTTGTTTATGAGTGACCAGGATCTTGTAAAGATCAAGATATTTCATATAATATGAATAAACATTGCGGAAATTGGCTTACACAGTTATTAATTAAATTTATGTTTATATAAATGACTCTCCTATCGACGAAAAAAATGTATTTTTTAAGTTTTTCATATCTTTTTTTATTGTTTGATTTTTCAATTCTTTGTCATTTCTCTTTTTTCTCACTTCCATTTATTCATAGTTACCAAGATTGTGGATCAACATTCTTTTTGCTTAATACCTTTACACAATCATTTTATTCTGTTTAACGATATTTATTTGATTTTTTTTTATTATTTAGTGATCATTAACAAATACATTGAAAAATAAAAAAATAATTAATAACCAATCACTGAACAAGAAAATTATGCTTACAAATGCAAAGTATTCAATAGTGAGTAATCAGAAGTTATTATTTGGGAGTGATGCATTACACTTGCATGAAACTGATTCAATAATTTTACATAATATTATAAATTCGGCGAAATCTTATAGACAATAAACATTAAATGTGAGCGTAAAATAAATGGTGAATAAAAATAATTTTTATTTTATCGAATATATTTTGGATTTAAAAGCTTACTAGCCGTTATCCCGCTACGGTTATATTTAAGATGATGATTAATAATGAACAAATTAAGATATGGAGAATTCAGTTCGGTCAAAAAATTGTTTTTTGTTTGGAAATAAATTTCAAATTTTCTGAATAAAGATTCTTTGAGGTTGGTAAAGAACTGCATATTGAGCAGTAGAATGAAGAAATTATCGTTAAAATT
This sequence comes from Schmidtea mediterranea, assembly GCA_022537955.1. NCBI lineage: Eukaryota > Metazoa > Platyhelminthes > Tricladida > Dugesiidae > Schmidtea > Schmidtea mediterranea. The sequence continues at coordinate 321,640,674 of CM039679.1, forward strand.
CAATAATAGTGTGAATATGAAAAATGAGTGCAGATATCAAAATTGTGTAAATTTGTAATGAAAACAAATTTTCCATTAAAATATTTAGCTGATTTATCATGTGATCAATATATGCCCACCTGGATTGCAATGCGCTGCTGTGCTCATCCGAGATATTCTGCAGTCAAGAATGTGTTGAAAATTATCTGTTTCATTTCTGCACTGAGATTGCTCACAAACTGATTCTGTCACACGACTGGAGCAATGTAAGTAGAAATTATTTCCGTGCTTGACAAATATTATTGTTTTTCAATCGACATCAATCCGGCGAAGGCATGCAATTATTTGTTTAATAGGCCAATCAGAATTGAATTTACCGATCCAATTGTGATCATTTCCCAACCAAATCTTTATCCGATTGGTAAATTTACTGAGATTTTCTGGAGCTGGCCAAACCGATATTGAATATCAAGAAATTAATTCAGCATTTATCAATATCAATAAATTACCATTTTCGATCACTGCTCTACCGCTGCTGCAGTAAAATATATTTGATATAATCAATTCATATGGTGACCATTCGCCTGGTGGCCATCTGCTCACATATATATTGTTTGCACTGAATACCAACCGAATATACAGATAAAATGCTGTCTCATCTCAATATTACAGAATAATCGAAATGTCATAGAAATAACTAATAACATTTATCACATCTCCATATGCCGTCTGTCCGTTTAAATTTATTATTAACTTGCTGTCACTAACAAATGATTCGCTTGTTTTAATTGGCAATATTTTTTGATTTGCATTGATTGCGTGCAGTAAATATTTATCAGAAATTCTACTGAAACCAATTCTGATCCGGATTATCATATCATTCCTTTTATTCCCCCTTGATTTCACCAATCAGATTTCTCGATGATATCCTCAAAATGCTCACCAAAACTAAATCATTTATAAAATATAATAATCAATAAATTTGCTTACTAATCATTACAAAATTGCATTTTATCATATCGATTGATGTAAATAAAATGAAATGTTTCACAAATGAAAATCCACAGCAAAATCACCGACATAAATAACGCAATCAATAAACAGACAAATAATCAATTTCCTTGAAGCTTGCAATATCCAAATTGATAAATATTCGATAAATATCCATTGTATTATTCCGTGGTTATTTTTATCTCGTTTATGTTGTTTCCTTTGCATTTAGTATTAATTTTACACAAGTAATAAATTTTGAAAATCATAAAAAATATAGAAAACCAATTATAGAAAATTGAAATAATTAAAACAATTTTCAAAATGAAATTATTAAATCATTAAATTGTAAATTTATTAAAATATGTAATTACAGAAATCAATAATAAATTATTATTAATAATAATGCTGTTGAATAATGTTGCGTTTTATTCAACTTTAGGATTTTCTAAAATTTTATATATTCACAAATATGAAGCAAGAATTGTAATGAGATTTTTTACAGTGAAATTTGGTTTCAGAATTTGTAATTAATTTTAATATGAAATTTTATCATGATAAATATCAATAAATATCAATGATGAATATCAATGATGAATATCAATGATGAATATCAATGATGAATATCAATGATAAATATCGATCATGAATATCAATGATAAATATCAATGATGAATATCAATGATGAATATCGATCATGAATATCAATGATGAATATCAATAATAAATATCAACGATGAATATCAATGATGAATATCAATAATAAATATCAACGATGAATATCAATGATGAATATCAATGATGAATATCAATGATGAATATCAATGATGAATATCAATGATGAATATCAATGATGAATATCAATGATGAATATCAATGATGAATATCAATGATGAATATCAATGATGAATATCAATGAATAAAATTCAATTAAAGTGTCCCTTAAATTCGATGTGATTATCGCAAATTATTAAATCATTACGCTATTTAAAAAAATTTTACTGTAAAGTTTCTTGCAATTATTTATCAATGCTAAATCACATGTTCAATCAACTTTATCAACAACTGGACAACATTTTGAATGAAATTATCAAACGAAATGTAACAAAATCCGCAGTTTTATTAGATCTAAAATGATAAATGTTATTTAGAAATTATTTCAAAATTATATTTATATTTACAAGATTGTCAAATTAATAATTTTAGCAAGATTTCGCTTACTTTTAATTGAGTTAAAATATAGTAGATAACAGGTCGCGTTGAATAGAGCTGATAATCACGGGCAGCGCGAGCAGCAACCGCAGCGGGAGCAGCGATAGCAGCAACCGCAGCGGGAGCAGCAACCGCAGCGGGAGCAGCAACCGAAGCGCGAGCAGCAACTGCACTCACTCAACGGAATCAATCCGGCATCACAAATACCATTTGCCACATGTCGAGCACAATAATGCAACGGTTTATCAGTGCTAAATCACAGTTCAATCAACTGTATCAACAACTGGACAACATTTGAAATTAAATTATCAGTCAAAATGTAACAACATCCGCAGTTTTATTTGATCGACAATTTTACATTTTAGTAATATTATTTCAAAATTTTATTTATATTTACAAAATAGTCAAATTATTATTATCAACATTTTGATAATTGTTTATTTTGTTTTAATATTTAAGCTTAATTATGTAGAACAAATCTTATTTTATATATTAGTTTGTTCGTTTGTTCTCCAATGCAAGAATAATCACAATTCTTTCATTGCAATTGTAAATAATAAAAACGCCTTAATATATAAATTAAATAATTGCATTTACCATATTAAAGCTCAACTTTCATCTGAAATATAATTCTAATATTTTCACAATTTTTTTTTGAATTTTAAATATACATTTAAACAAATTAAATATTTGCGTTATTAATTAAATTTGTGAATAGAGTGAAATTATATTAATAGTTTTATTTAATTAACATTTCCTTCATTATTTTATATATTTTTAATTATTAAATATATTTGAATTTAGAAATATTTTAATTCTACTGTAGAAAATATTTTTGAAAGTTAAAGTAATTTTAATGTTAGAAATTAAACCTCAGACTTATATAAAAAAGAAGTTTAATAGTAAAATTCGATGAACGTAATAGCAGACTACTTCCATGCATTGCGTAATAATTACATAATAGGTCAAAATTCATTTTAAGGTCAAGGCCGTCATAATGATTGCTGGAAAGGGGTTAATAGTCGTTTAAACATGCAATTCAAACATTAATGATTACTTATAATCGCAAACAGCCCACTTTTCCTAAAGCAATTACATAATAATTAACCAAAAATAAGGTGCCCCACTAATAGAAGCAGCACTTCATATTCTTAAACTACTTTTTATATCAAATGTCCCGCTTATAAAATGTACCCTAGTTATAAGAGTCCCGCTTATGGTAGTTAAACTGTAATTACTTCCAGAAATATTTATTTTTCAAAACACAAAATGATTAAAACAAAATCATAATATAGATAAAAAATTATAATATTTATATTAAAAAACATTGCCAAATTTATTTAATTATTTATATATATATATATATATATATATATATATTAAACGATAACGCCAATAAAAAACCTTTCGAATGATATATTTCGATAACACAGCTATCATCTTCAGGTACTCAAAACCAACTAAAAATATTATGAATTAATATTTAATTTAAACAAATTATTTTTTATTAATTTAATTTTTTAATAAATAAATATTTTTAAAAACATATTTTAAATTAATTTAAAATTTAAAAAATTTTTTTTTATTTATATTCTAATTTTTAAAAGTTAATGTAATTTAAAATTTTCAATTATTTTAATAATATTAAAAAAACAAACATGATTTAACATATGTAAACTATTTAAAAACATTCAAAACATTCGTAGTCACAGCACTCTGCACATTTATCTTTGGATCCAATGACCTTATCAGCAATGCTTCACATATCACTCGTTCCCAATAACTATTAAAACTTCTCAACAAAATTCTAAAATCAGACATTCCTATATCACTTTTACAGCCTCTATTGTGTTCACTAATATTGGTCAAACCCTTCAATCGACAATGCTCTAGAACTCGAGTACAGAGATGACGGGAAGTCTCTCCAATGTATGTGGCATTACACCCATTACATGTAAATTGATAAACGAGATCAGAACACAATCCAACCGGAGTTTTTGATTTATTAATAAACATATTGCGTACCTTACACGAATTAGAGACGATCTTATACTCTAAATTTCCTATCAGTTTACCCAACTTCCTCTTATAATTTGTAAAGCCTTCAGAGTACGGCAATACTAACACATATTTAGGCTCAATTTTTTTATATCCATTTTTACTATTATTTAGATAAACACTCAATTCACACTCATTTGACAAATTACACTCAGACTTTCCAAAACATGGATCCTTAGGATTTTTAATCAATTTTTCTACAGTCTCTTTTATCATCAACAATAAAAATGATTTAGAATATCCATTCTTTATCAAAACGTTTTACCGAATTAGCAAAAGTAGAAGATAAAGACCATGAACGATAAATCAATCCTTTCACCATATTGCTCTTATACTTAAATTCACAAAAGCTTTCTGGAGAAGTATAAAGACCAGTATCAGTTGGTTTTCTATAAATCTCTGTCTCATACTGTTTATCTTTGCGTTGAATTAACAAATCTAAAAACGCAATTGATGACTTTCTCTCCGTTTCACATGTGAATACAATGTTTTTATGTAAACTGTTCATAAAATGCAAAACCTGTTCTACATGTTTCTGGTTTTCAAATACAAGAAAAATATCATCCACATACCTTTTATAAACAAAAGGTTTTTCAAATTGGAAAGAAGCAATTTTCTTTTCCAAAGTAGCCAAAAATATTGATGCCATCGTTGGTGCTAAAGGGGAACCCATAGCGACTCCATCTATTTGTTGATACCATTCATTATTGAAAAGAAAATTGACATTTGAAGTAGAAAATTCAAGAGGTTTACGAAATGTTCTTCTGTCCAAAATGTGATGTTCAGAATCATTTTCATCCCACAACTCACAGCATAAGACAATTGTATCAACCAGTGGCACATTAGTAAACAAACTACAAACATCAAACGAAACCATAACATCATTCATACTTCGTTTTTGTAGCTTTGCAATACAAGAAACAAACTCAAAGCTATCCTTACATTCAAACTCTGATCGCATTAACGGTTTTAATAATCCATCTAAAAACTTTGCTATTTTATACTGGGCAGTTTGATGTTTGTAGTTTGTTTACGAATGTGCCACTGGTTGAGACGATTGACTTATGCTGTGCGTTGTGGAATGAAAATGATTCGGAACATCACATTTTGGATAGAAGGGCATTTCGAAAACTTCTTGAATTTGCTACTTCAAATGTCAATTTTCTTTTCAATGATGAATAATCTTCTTTGATCTTCTGATGTTTGGGTAAGCTCATGTGTTTCTTTTATCAATTTTTACACATTATTACTAACTTCAAATGATTCAGGTGATCGAATAGATTTCACAATCAGCGTGGTCACCTTATTAGAACATGATTTAACTTTATTCATTAGTCGTTTCAAATTATAAATTATATAAATTAAAATAATTTCCCAATCTAATATGTGTGAATAATATTCCGAAATATAAATAATATTTCGTGCAATGTAAATATAGAACTTCAACAAACCACAAACATACGAATATATAATAATATTTTTAAAAACATCTTACAATGGATAAAGATTAAAAAATAACTTGAGGAATTTTATATCATCTCATTCTTTAATTTGCTAATAGTAACGAATTCCATTTCCGTACCAGAGACCTTCACGGACTCGGGGCCTTGCCGATATTTTGTTATTTCATTCGGGTTCAAGTCTGGTTTGGACTAATTTTAAAAATTAATCAAAATTGGTTTCTTTATGAATTTTAAATATAATTTTAATTGCCCCAATGATAATCTGTTTACCATTTACAGTTTATATATCTAAGATTTTGAGTTATAATTTTGAAATCTTAATTCGAATTTTATAACTATTTACTTTCAATCAGCCGGAATACTTCTAGATATCTAAAGTGAGTCTCTTAATTGTGCAAAGTTTGGGGTGATTCATGGTTTATCATAAAATACATCAGTTAATAAAACATTTATGCGTTAAGATTCTTTCATAATTGTTATAACATTTTTGGCTCGTTGATACCGTTAACGTGTCTGGGTTCATTGCAAAATAAGAATTCTCAGTTGTTTTTGTTGATGCCAGATATTTAGGTTGCATTGCTCTGAATGAACCACAGTCAACAATCAGAAGCTTGGAGGAATGAACGGAAACGTCTCTCCGATCATTATTACATAAAAATCATACAGAGAATTGCACAGTTTTAATGGATTCTATAGATTTGCAAGAGGTTTTGCATTTCTAAAACTGTTGAAAGTAAAGCAAGGGAAAGTGAAAATTCATGCAGTTGAAATATACATCGAAATTAAAGCGCCGTCTTTATAAATATGATCTCGTCCTATCAAATACCAATCCCAGAACTCAAATTTACAATTTTCGTCACGGCTGCAACATTCAAAATAAACCCGCAAATGCCGGCTAGGATTCAATGATGATAACCACACTGAATGTTGTCGTCCACCTCCTGTAATTCCGGTGGCTCCAATATGTATGTGTAAGACTTACACTTACCACTACCGTTACCAATGGCCATTTAATCAGATAAATGTCCTTAACCAAATGCATTTCTAATATTTCTAAAAATATTGAAATGAACAAATATAAACAAAATATTATCAATGTTTCTCCATCTAGTAAAACATTTTACAAATCCAGAATTCAGCTGATTGTTTGCATGGGAAAATATTAAAAATACAATAAAATTATCAGATTTTCACTCAATTATTGCTGATTTCATATAAATATTTATAAATCCCCCCCAATTTTGACAGGGTAAATTATCATTGTAGTATTTTTAATCAAACCTTCAAATTATGAAACAATTATTTCCCAGTCTCAGCATTATTATTAATAATAATTTATTATTAATTGCTCCAATTTTATATTTCAATAATTTTACAATGAAATCATTTTATTATTTCCTTTTAAACATTTTTTTTATTTTTTCAATTTTCTATAATTGATTTTCTATATTTCTTATAATTTTCAAAATTAATTACATTTGTAAACTTTATGGGAAATTCTGTATATTATAGAATCATTAATAAAAGGAGAGAAAATAAAAGAGACGAGATAAAAATAACGACGGAATGAAATCATTGATATTTATAGAATATTTGTATTAAACATTTGCATTGCATTTTCAATCTGAATATTGCAAGCTTGTAGGAAATTGATTATTTGTTTGTTTATTGATTGCGGTGTTTATGTCGGTGATTTTGCTGTGGATTTTCATTTGTGAAACATTTCATTCTATTTACATCAATCGATATGATAAAATGCAATTTTGCACTGATTAGTAAGCAAATTTATTATTTATATTTTATAAATAATTTAGTTTTGGTGAGCATTTTTGGGATTTCATCGAGTTATCTGATTGGTGAAATCGAGGGAGAATTTAGGAATGATGTGACAATCGGAATCAGAATTGGATTCAGTCGGATTTCTGATAAATATTTGCTGCATGCAATCGATGCAAATCAAAACAAATTGTCAATTAAAACAAGCAAATCATTTGCTAGTGACAGCAAATTAATATTAAATTTCAATGGTGCAACTAGAGCTTTCAAATGTTTGTGATTATTTTGATTGCATTTTGATGATTCTGATATTTAAATTGGGAATTTGTGGCAGCATTTCATCTGTATATTCGTTTGGAATTCAGGGAAAACAGTTTATATGCAGCAAAATGGCCATCAGATGAATTGATTATATCAAATATATCCTACAGCAGCATTAACAGTAGATCAGTGACGGAAAATGGTAATTTATTGATATTGATAAATGCTGAATTGGTTAGTTGATTTTTGATATCAGATTGGCCAGCTGCTGGCGATATGAGCAATCGGATGAAGATTTGGTTGGGATATGATCACGATTGGATAAGTAAATCCCATTCCAATTGGCCCACAAATCAAATTATTGGATGCGTTGAACTGATTGATGTCAATGGGAAATCAATAATATTTGTCAAGCACGGAAATGATTTCTACATGGATTGCTACAATCGTGTGACAGAATCAATTTGTGAGAAATCTCAGTGCAGAAATGAAACAGATAATCATCAATACATTTTAAACTGCAGATTACCCGGGCTAAGCACATCACCGCATTGCTATCCAGGTGGGAAAAATTCATTTCATGATAAATTAGCTTTAAATCTCTAAGTGATACTGATAAAAGGCTAATATTTATGTAATTATTTTTTGCATTCAGATATAACTGATAATACAGGAGGACTGCATTCATATCAGCCAATCACACATGGGCATGTAGCTGTCAAAATTGCATGGATTCCTCAATTATCAATCAGGCAATGTTTAATTCAAATCATCACCAGGTAAATATCACGATTTATTATATTTTCTAAACTAATAAGATTATCAGGAATGATTCGATAATCGATATTTATATCAATTCAGCCAATCAAATTATGATAGAAATCACGGATAACAAATCAATAAAATCATCAAAATACAATTCATATCAAATTTCATCGACTGATGTTCATGCATTATCGATGGGATTTATTGATCACAAATTGACAATTCGGGTAATTTTTATTTCAAATTATCCAACATTGATTTAATCCAATTTACATTAATTTTTCACTGAAATTTATTTATCAATTTTGTGTAAATAATTTGAAACATATTTTTATCATTTAAAGAGAATATCAATAATTCTTTTTGAAATTTCATAGATCAGCATTTCTTTTAGTAGATTAGTAAAAATAGTTGACAAATATTTGTGAAATAATTTATTTAGTTGCTTAAATTATTGATTATAGTTATCAACAATTTCATTTAGATATCAAATGGATATTTTATCAAGACGCGAATGTTACCGAATCATTTCAGAGTTGAAACTATTAATATCGGATGGAATTCTAATCCATATCTGTGTCAACCAATCAGAGGTAAATTCGGTAATAAAGTATATATATATATATATATATTCAATTGAATAATTATAAATCATTAATTTGCAGGCATTCAACTCAATTCCAATTTGAAATCAGCTGTTAAAGTAAATTTTTATTATTTAAAAAAACAACTAAATGTCTGCGGAAAATAATTTGAAATTGCTTTTTTTAATAAGAATAATCTAACGTTTTTTTCAAATAAATAATCAGATTAAGCTTTATGAAGTGAATCTTTTTATAGCTGAGGATGTTTCATAACTTTTCACTGGTTTTGCTATTCGATGTGCTAGTTGCAAATCGACAACCTGGCCATAAGATACAAAGCGTTTGAGAGTTGGCAAAATGTAATCAACATTTAGTCCGTGTCATTTATGGAGCATTACTAATATATAGTTATTAAAACCAGAATAAGTAATTATGTAGTTTATCTTTTGTCTGTAAGCATGGTACCTATAACGGATCATCGAGAACTGAGTGACCTGCGTTATATTCAATTAATGGAACTTATTTTTAAATGATATCGCTATTGTAGAGCAGTCATATAGTGAGATCAGTGAAAAAATCTAATTTCAATGAAATATTTTTGTTTATTATCTTATTTAATAAATGTCATATTATTTTCAATGAATTATTTATTTCAGTGGGATGCATCTAGATGTCCAAAGGTGCCACAAATAAATGCAAAATGTCCAAAGGAGATACAAAAAAATGCAACTCAAGTAATATTTATTTCTGATTAGTTCACATTGTATAAGTTCCGTTTCATGAAATAAATTCATTGGACAATTAAATGCAATGAGTTTGACATCAAACAAAGATTTTCTTTCGACATCATTATCAAATAAACGCTAGATCTGATTATACAAATGTGTAATGTTGACATTTTCATATTGAAATCATCAAGCATGGACATAATACGCGGTCGGTCATTGTGGTGAAACTTTTTGCACATTTTACTGCTGAACTTGTGTATCCCCTTGGAACTGCCGAAAATGCAATGTAATGAGAACAGTCACAATTGTAGTGATGCTGAACGCAATTGACTATAGTCAGATATAAAAGGAAATGCATATCAAAGTGTCATTAAATATTCCTATTAATAAATATTGGCAAGTCCCCTTAAAATACTGATAATGGTTTCTGATTTTCCTGCGTTCTTTGCGTTTAAGATCAGTTCATTTCTTTTTTTATTTCAGTTGATTATTTACATTTAGTTTCTGAATCCTTTCTTGTGGTCCTCAATAATAATCAATATTGCACTAATGTCAATCCTATTATTGATCATTGGCAAACGGATCATTGATCACCGGCACCGCAAGGAAATCACCAGGAGGAACTCGTATAAATTTATTGAGGAAATTGATAAGTTTACTGATTGATTTAGAAATGTTTATGAACAGCAAATGCAAGAGCTCATTGGAATCAATCTCACATCACTTGCCATTCAGAGGTTAGGCATTGGTGAGAATGTTGATGGGGGGCACCGTAGAACCGCCAATGTTACCATTATAGCATCAGATCCACAGGATGAGGCAAATGAATATGATTATGGAGGGTGACAGTGATCGTTTTATTTATGGTCAAATAAATTGTTTGTGATCTTGATAAAAATTTTCCTTTTCCAAAATCATTCCCTGATCAAGATACTAATCTGGCATTCTACCCTCTATAAACATACAGTGTTTGAAATAGTTTACTAAAAATTCACCAAATTATATTATTTTCAGGAAAATGAATAGAATATAATTGAAAGTAATAGGTTTTTGATCGGACTCTGTCCGCCCTTGGGGATCCTTGATTTTGCATTCGCTAATTCTTAAATTACTCCACCTGCTCTTCCTTGACTTCCAAATTCATTATTATCTTTTGTCATATTAAAAGTAGTGTTGTATGCTAAGAACCATACTAAACCAAGTTCATAAATAAAATCTTGGTTTATTTCTAATGGAATGAGAAAACTAGTTAAAAATCTGATTGGTTAACACAATGTATCGCAAACTGTCTGCCACGATAAATTGCGAGTGTGTCGCCGAGAGATAACAGAATTCACTATTTTGCTGAAATGCAATTACCTTAGTCACGCGTAGTGTTTTTGTATTAGCTTTAAACAGGCATTTAAAATCAATTATTATTGTGTGCAATGTGTTGAGCGTAAAGAAATAACTGCAAAAACTGTCCAGAAGTAACCAATTTGCCGGTAAACTGGCTAGCAGTGTCATTAAATAGCTCTGATAATTAAAATTAAAAATCAGTGACGTTTTTTCGCGTAGAAAAACAAATGATCCATAAATGATTAATTCGTTATTAAATTTATTAAATTAGGTTGAATTTTAACCTCAAAAGGATAAAATGGATAAACTTTTGTCAAAATCAAAAAATGAATGGGCAACAATGGACAGAAGTTAAAGATATTTAAGAAATATGGTTCGTGCAAACGTAAATATATAATTACGATTATATCGAATTTGGTTTCATTGTGTCAGAAAGAGACAATTCGCTGCAACATTGTTTGATTTGCTCAACAAAGCTTTCAAACAAGGCGATTATACCCAGTAAGTTCACGCGTCATCAGACGAAAACCACCCAGAACACAAGCACAAGCCAGGAGAATACTTTGAGAGGCTTCAATCAAACATACCAAAACAATCAAAAAAGATGAAAGTATTTTGTTCGATCCCAGAAAAGCCCATAATTATTTCCTACTAGTATATTTCCTAAAATAATCACTAATGTGCGTATATCCATTCGGTCGACAATGCTCAAGAACTCGAGTACAGAGATGACGGGCAGTATTCGCTTTGATATACGAGTGCTTTGGATTACAATTATGTTTCCGGAACGAATTAAGCTCGTAAACCGAGGTAACACGGTAATATTATTTTTTTGCATTATAAAATGAGTGAAGATTTTTTAAACAAAATAAATATGATTAGAGTGGTTAAGTTAGTGAGATAAGTTAAATATGGTTTTATTAAAACACAAGAACAAGAACAAAAGATTGATGAAGAATATCTAGGTAATCTTTTAAAGAAATAAATTCACATTTCCAATTTTTTTGTTTTAAAAATAGAGATGGAATGAAATAGAGATTAGAGAATAATCTTGGAAATTATTGAATGAATACCACAAAAATCCGGTGTGGAACCAAGTTAGAATGGCCGAACGACTTGTGGCGCAAGAAGCCACTGTTGAAACATTAATTAATACTTTAATTGATGATTCTGAGAATTTAGCTGTGGGAAAAAAGTGAAAACAAAACTTTTGGGAGGTGCATAATTCTCGTTATTATTTTAAAATACTAAATCTTTTTTGTAAATTATTGTACTTTATTAATTTAGTTTTGTTTACAAAGCTTAAAAATTACAATTTTATTTTGATTATGTATGAGAAATGGTTTCACGTAAATAGCCTTCATTTTTGCTTCGCAAACACGAGCTCTTTGTAAGTAATTTTCCATGACAGTACTTAGCATCTGAGGCTGTATTGAACTTATTTTTTCCTGTATGTTTGCTTAAGATAAAGGATAGTTCGAGGATAGTTATTTACTTACACCTTTGTTAAAGATATCCCCAAAAGAGAAGGTCTGATGCTGTCAAATCAGGTGATCTCGGAGGCCGTAAAAAATCGGAATTTTGAGAAAATATTCAATCTTGAAACATCGCTGTTAAAATTTGAACGGTTGCACCATCTTACTGTCACCAATACCCTGCTATATCTGCTATTTCAGGCTGAACAAAATTAACCAGCATTTCTCTATATCGCACAAAAATTACAGTAACTGCATTTTCACCAGAATCCTCAAAGAAGTGAAGTCTAGACCCTACTGTAACCTTAAGGGGGTGCACAATCTTCATTATCGATCTATATAATAATGTCGTTATTAAAATTACCTGCATGTTAATTGTAGTTTTTGTTGTACAGAAAAACCTTTGACAATCCTTGATAAAATTTTCTAAATCATTTCCTTTATGAAATTTGTCCGGTAGTAATCAGCTTATTAATAAATTCGTGGTCGTGGTCGCCATGTTAGACACAATTTAATTCTAATCTTCTTACATTTATTATTTAATTACAAAATATAAATTCAAATTATTCTCTTCAAATCTGAAAATGTAAACAAACTAAAACGTAGTAATTATTAATATTGATATAGTTATCGGTCACCAATATATTTAATTTAAAATACTTTAATATAATTTACTATAATATGATATTTTACTATAATATTTTAATATACAAATTTAATACAATAGTTATTTCAACTAGCTGATCGCACTTATATTTATTTGTGTATATAAATTGTGATATTCAATGAATTTTTTGTGAACCAATATTTTGTCTTATTATTTATATATGACATCAATTTGAATTAGAACATCAAAATCAAAAACTCAACAGATGTGGAAATGATAGTATAACACATTTTGTACATTCAGAGCTCGCGCAAATTTGATAATAATGTCGACAGAAATTATTTGATTGATTTCAACCGCATTGCGTTTAATTTTCCAATGAATTTATTTCAGTAAATGGAACTTATATAATATTTTATATAATTTTATATAAATCGAACTTATATAAAATATTATATTTTCAAATGCCAAAGTCATCTTTTCAAGGCTAAAATCTTTTTTTAAGGTCAAAGTCATATTTTTAGAGGTTATAGAAGTGTCGGGATAAGCAATTTCTTATGGGTAGATCAAAGTGAATGAATGCGATTATGTGTGTAATGGGCAATATTTAATAAACAAATTCAATATTTCAAAAGAAAATTCATGTAAATTAGTTTAGCTCTCCTCAAACAATCAGTCGCCATAAATTTACAAGATTTCTTCAGTTTCGATCATATAATTCCTCACGACGTAAGAACTATGAAAGAAGACGGCGCCATTCGCCACAAAATTTCATTAGTTGGGTTATATAACGTCTTTTGTATCTGGAAGAACATGCGAGGATCTATTCGAGTAACCTGTATAAAAATCTGTATCATGTCATCTCCCTTATTTTCTCTATAAACTCGTTATTATTTTCAATGCTTGTTCTTGTGTATTTGGACAATCGCAGGCAAAATTACTAAAATATCTGATTTTTTTCCCTGTTTTTAATTTTGTATTATTTTTAATTTCATTTATCCAATTAATCAATTTTTATTTTTTTCTTCACCTAGTACGTTGTTTCGATACTTACTATGGGAAATTGAATAATTAATATCTTAATAAAATATATAATTAAGGAAACATGGCACGGAGACAATGAGGGGAGGGGGGAAGTGAATCACAAACAAATAAAATAAAACTGTAGTCCATAATAGGCTGATAAAATAGGAAAAATAGAAATAAAAGATGACGAAAACAAAAATTATTTTATAAATATTTTATTAGGCGACAAATATAAATATAAATACAAAAGAAAGAAAGGAATTTGATGATGCAAAGAAATCTTGCTCTGGGTTTTGTAGCCAAATATTGCTACCATTTTTTCTCGATTAAAAAGCCTAAAAAATAAAAATTGGGCTAAATCGCCTATGATTGGTCGTACTGAGGAGTATTTTCGAATAAAATTGGCTAAAGCTTGACTAAAGAACCTAAAAATATCGAATAAAAAGCCTAAGTATATTTTCATACTTAAAATCCAATAAAATTAAAATTGGCTCAAATCGCCTGTCGACTAAAAATTATTTAATAATTTATTTAGGTCAATAATATTATTTATTTATATTTTAATTATTTTATTATTATTAAATTTAATTATTTGTTTAAGACAATAATATTATTTATTCATATTTTAATTATATTATTATTAAATTAAATTGTTTGTTTTAATGAAGTGAATTAAATAATTATTTTTTATTTTCATTTAATTATTTATTTAATATTATTATTTTTATTTAATTAAGTATTTATTTTATATTATTATTATTAACATTTTTTTAAAAATTTAATTGTAAGTCTAATAATAATTTTTTAATGTAAAAATAACCATACAAATATTTTTATTGATAATAAATAAAAAAGATTAATTTTTATTTCAAATCAAAAATATCCGAGTAATATGCTTTACGCATTTCAGCAAACAATATGTGGATTGTTTGGTCACGTTTGAAATCGTCGCAACATGGACATCCATTTGAACATGTTACTCTCATACTATCTTTACAAACAATGCAATTTGCAACACAACGGTCACCAGATCCCTGAACGTTGTCATAGTGAATCTCGAGAAGTTCTTCAATGTTAATCACAGTGAAATGGTAAATTTGTGTTGCGAGAAACTCTGGTGCGCAATAATCCAACGTATTTTTAATTCTTGGATAAAGTTCCTGAATTTTCTTTAAAATTACTTCAAAGAGATAAACTAAATAATAAAATAAAATACATATTTAAATATACATGATTTACCTTTTGACATTTTATAATACTTAATAAAAAATAATAATAATACTAACTTAAAAACATAAAAATTATAAACATCAACAAAAATATACAAAAGCAAAGAATATTTTCAAATAATTTATTCATTCAAAATTCTTCATAATTGCCATATTCTTTATTATCTTCCGAAAATTCTATTGGACTGTTACCTAAAACCACATCACCTCCCCTATAATGACCATAAGCTACACTTATATTTTTTCCAACCATTTTATCATCCTTATTTGTTAATGCAGTTTTACTGTTTTTAATTGTAAATAATTGATGTTTTTTACTAGTAATACGAGTTTGTGGTACCGAAAAAATTAAGTTTTTGTTATAACAATCTAGGTATGACTTATGTTTTAAGTCAGTACTCTTCAATGTAATACCCTTAACTTTGATACTTTCAACTTCAGACAAGAGGCTATAACATTTTGGACGAAGAAACACCCACTCCTTGTATTTAAGTCCTTTATTCTCGTCTTTGAACTTTCCAATGACAGAATCAAGGTTCCTACTATACAATGGATGTCTAGAAAATAATTTCTAGAAAAAAGGAATCGGTGTCCCCAGCAACTATTTTAATTTCACAAGTGAATTCTTTTCGATATTTTTCTAACTCTAAATATTGTAATTGATACATCCTAAGTTTAGATAAATCGAGTACAGTTTTTCCAATGTAACTGGGTCGATCTAAACACACCAATTCCTTATTTAATAACACGGAAACCAAATCATTGTAGATTTTAAATGATTTCCATAAAGTTGGTTTTGAGCAATAATTAATAAACTTGTTTGCGGAATTACATAATCTTAAATTAATTTATTTTTTAAGATTTTCAACGGTTTTTCCGTAGAGGCTATTATTTAAAAGTTTATAATAGTTTTTAATCTAAGTCATTGGTTGATTGCGCTCGAAGTTGTGTGCTAGTGTCTATATACTTTTTAAATATTGAATTTTGATTATATTTAATGGCTCTATGTATATGCGTAATTTTAGTTTGCAAAGAAACAAAAAACTGCAAAAGCCTCAAATGAAGAACATAATTCTTCTTTGGATAATGCGTTAGCATTAACTTCTCAACCTTAGAACCCGGAGTGCACATCTTTTCAGTAGCTACTGGAAAATCATTAAGTTTATCATGAAGAAATGTTGGGATTTCTAAATCTACTTCAAATGTGACAGCAAATGACAGTGATTCAAGATCATTATTCAAAAAACTAATTAATTTATTTAATTGATTACCATCAGTAACCCATTCAAAATTTCCATATGGTAATGGTTGACTTAAAGCCCAACCGTAGAGATTATTGATGTCAATGTAAAGCAGTTCGGTGTTGTCATCAGATACTACGTGATGTTTATTAACAAAGGTTAATCCACCGCGGATTCATTATACATCTCGATGTCAGTGAGAAGTTCAATTGGTTCATCAAGAGTCATAAGAGCCGATGCCCAAGACATACTGGGAATTCCATAAAAGTTAAGTGGTTCCAATCGGTTATGAACTAAGGACTTTGAACGAAATTGCTGGAAAAAGTCAGCCAAAAGAAAAACATCAAGTTTGAGGTAAACCATCATATAATCTAGTAAAGAGTTACAATTGATTTCTTCCCAAATAGATTGAACAACTGGAAATTCAAACCTTATTTGTCGAGAAATATTACATATGGAACAAGCTGCTCCCAAATATTTTCCAGTAAAGTGATAATGGTCCTTAACCGGTACTGATAAAATCTTATTACACAAATAACAACAAGTTGCCGAAGAAAACGAAAGAATGTCTGAGTATTAATAATATTTTCTTTTTGTAATTATTTTGATAAAAGGGTAAAACAGTATTAATTGAAATATTATTTATTTCTTGTAGAAAATTAACTACACACTCATCACCCAGGAAACTCTTGTATGATTTTTCACCTGTAAAATTGTTAATTAAAAGTAAACCGGCAGAAATCGGCAGTAGTAGGATGTCAGATACAACCCCCTTGGCTTACGTAATTATTACGTAACATCTGACCTCTACACGCGCTGTTACTACCTGGCGATTGACCTTTGTCCACTAGTTGCTACGTAGTAATTGACCAAAGGTCAATGACGTCAAGGCTACGTCACTTGAGCACTGGTCAGTACACATTTATTACGTCACTCGTCAGTCGCACATTTATTATGTCACTGGTCACTACCCGGATACTTATTACCTAACACTTATTATGTCACGTAGTTGTGGACCAACACACCTTCTAGAACCTTATACACACAACTACGTCTACGACTAAGTCACTCACTAGTACTATTGGTATTATTATTATACTTTTTACTTCATATAAATGTAAGAGTTTCGTTTACCTTATTGATTCATGTTACTTGCATGTGATATATTAAAAAATTATATTTACATGAAATTTTCAATTGTTAATTATATTATTACATAAAAAATTATAAAGTAATCATTAAACATAATAAATTAACATCAAACTCGTCTTAAAAATAAATGTTCAATCTTAAATTATTTAGATTACTGACTATTTTGTTAGTAGTATACTGCGTAACAATTTTATCAAAATAATCATAAAACTGTAATAATTAATAATTTATAAAAAATTATATTTACATGAAATTTTTAATTGTTAATTATATTATTACATAAAAGTTATAAAATAATCATTAAACATAATAAATTATCATCAAACGCGTCTTAAAATAAATGTTCAATCCTAAATGCTTTAGCTTACTGACTATTATGTTAGTAGTATATTTCATAATAATTTTATCAAAATAATCATAAAACTTTAATAATTTGAAAATTTAAGTTAAAACCACAATAGTATATTGATAGTTTATTTAATTAAAATCAAGTCACTCAAAACTTAAATTTGAACACTGGATTTACAATATTTTAAGAAAATAATTCAACAAGTTTAAAATTTCAACTTAACTAAATGTAAAAGATTATACAAGATTTACTTTACCAATTTATATAAAATTTTAAATTTACATCAAATAAAATACACAGATTTATATTCTATTAAAAAATTTAATTTTGAAAATAAAAAATAATTCGCCCACGATAGGAGTTGAACCCATCAACGAATTATTACCGACACCACTGATGTAAGAATTTTGAAAATAACTCATTCAAGATAGGATTTAAACATAGGATTTATAAAGTTTATGAAAATAACCCAATCATAGGATTATTAACATGTAAATACTTAACCAAATTCTATAAATTTATAGCAAATATACTGTTTCTAATGAAAATTCAATATTTTGATAATAATTCACAAGTTAGTCGGATACTAATTTACAAGTTCATCCGACTCTATAAATTATTAGCGATACCATCAACTAAATTCGTTGTAACAACTATTTTAGTGTTTTTATGAAAATAAGTCACTGGGTTTACAAATGAAAGTCACTGGGCTAACTATATAAATTGATAAAGAATAATCGATCCATGATTTTTTTTTCAATATTTTTTAAAAATTCACGTATACTCAATTAATTAATGCTAATAATAATGCTATTGATAATAATTTAACTTTCACAATTAAAAAGATAATTTTTCACACGTAAATTAATTACAAACACATATTTGGTAAATATTATCAATATCAGTCAAGTGAATACTAATGATATCTAAATAAACTTTTGTTTTTAATAAGAGCTTTGATCTAAATACTAATTAAATGTTGATACCAAAACGTGTAAAATTAGATTTACATTCATTATGCTAAGTAACCGATAATTTCAGACATTAAAGCTTTATGTAACCAAAATTGATTAAATAACCATTAAAAATTCATCAGGCGATACCTATTAAATATTTCAATAATTTATGATTCAAACTAGGTATATTATAATACTTTTCGATAAATTTATGGATAAACTATTACATGGTTTGTTATAAAGTTATTTAAAAGGTTAGGAATTTTAACCCTAAATAACGAAAGATAACTTTTAACCCTAAAAGATGAAATATAACTTTGAACCCTATGTGATTAAAAGTTATAACATTATGTAAACCAATAATTACTAAATACCAAGTAAACACATGTCTTTAATAAAGAGTAGTTGGTAAAAAACATACATATATTTAAAAATCGTTGACAATTTTTAAGTACCTGTTAAAAATGGTTTGAAAATATGAATAAATATTTTAATTTAAGAATATTAAATTGAAAATCTCTATTGAAATTAGATTAAAAAGTATAAAGATTTGTTAATCGTCAATTTAAATAAACTCGTAAAATTATTGATTGATTAAATGCAATTGTTAATTGGAATATTATTGACTGAACTTATTTTTCAATAGAAATTTATTCTTGAAACAACATAAAAATCATATTTCAATATCTTTTCTTTAAATTAATTTTGAAAAAGTACAAACCAAATACTTGATTTTGATTGGCTGTTACTTTTACAATTGACAAAGACACTATTTTTCTATAAATTTAGTCGCTAAACACAAAATACTAATAAATTTATTTAAATTATTACAGTTTTCTTGAAAATAATTTGAAAACATGTTTTTCAATAAACTTATTATTTAACTAAAACCGGTTGTTGAAAATACTAATAAATTTTTCAATTAAAATAATTACAATTTTCATGAAAATAATTATTTGAAAATGAAATTATAGAATACTTGATTTTGATTGGTTAATTCTATTGATTACCAATGACAACGACTCAAATTAATTCAAATTTTAATATTCAAATTATTTTCTAAATATTATTGGTACCGCATTGATAGGAAATCATACCATTCAATCGAACATAATTTCATTAATCTTTTTAAATAAATCAACAAAAGTCATTTAAAATTAATATAATGTTGAACTTGTTGCTAATCACCGACTTATTTAACACTTATCCGAATCTAACTATATGCATTCTAAAACACTACGGGTAATAATTCTTTGATGCTCCTATTAACATTTCAACTTTTACATGCTGGACCAATATATTTTCCTGTAAAATGGTCATGGCCTCTAACCTTATCTACAAAGTTCTTATTACACAAATAACAATATTCACAATTATCAAATGAATATTCTTCAAAAATTCATAAACATAGTTTTGACCAATGAAATGATGGTAACTTGTCATATCAATGAAGTTGTTGATTAATAAGAGTCCATCAGAAATTGGCAAATGTTTTTGAAAATAAATGTTATCTTTTGGTAAAATAGATTCAAAATCTGCATAGATAA
Source organism: Schmidtea mediterranea (assembly GCA_022537955.1). Classification (NCBI taxonomy): domain Eukaryota; kingdom Metazoa; phylum Platyhelminthes; order Tricladida; family Dugesiidae; genus Schmidtea; species Schmidtea mediterranea. The sequence continues at coordinate 321,661,410 of CM039679.1, forward strand.
TGAAATGAGGTGTTATCGTTTTTGAACTCCAAATATTTATCTTTTGGTAATATATAATGCGTAGTACCCAACTGATTTTTTTTACATAACTCTTGATGTTTTTCAAAGGATTTTGGCTTACGAAATCCATTTAAACAATTTTCACACCATTTGCAACAAATTCAAACATTACAATCATTATTTTTATGACAATTCATCAAGGATTGTAAATTAGTTACTGCTGTATAATGATATTTTTCACCCTCCTTTATCAATAATAAATAAATTGGAATAATCCAGTTACTTTGTTCGGTGAATTATATTTAAATATAGATGCTTCATTATAAGTTCTTCTCTATCCTCAAAATTTTCGTTAAATCATTACATTAATTGCTAAACCAGGATTTTTCTTCACAAAAGTTGGAATATCACACAGTTTCATTGACATATCGTTAGGGTTGTATAGCTAGTCATTGATATACGGTTAAGATTTTATCAGATTTCAATACAGCGAAAACACTATATATGAAACATAAATTATCGGTATTTTGTACGTTAACTATTGCCTTTTTACCTAATAGAGCTTTAGGTGTTCGAATATAACTATGTCCAGATAATCTAGATATATTAGAAACTTTGGTTACCTTGAAATTTACTTCTATTATTCGGTTTATTTTCCAACTACTTCTGTTTGTTCAACAATCTTTTCATTTATTTTCTTTATACCCTCATCAAGAAAAGTTGTAGTCACTGAAGCAGCACGATTTGATATACTAACTACTTTGAGTTCACCATATTTTTCAAATTCTACTTGGACTTCAAATTGAACTTTTGAATGTTTCATTTCATTTAATGTAATTTTTAATTTTTCCAAAAGAGAAGATGGAAGAATTATTTCCTTAACATTATATCTTCCGATGTTCACTTTTATAATTCGATGTGAGCGTAGTAAATCATATTCAATTCTGGTTCAACAATAATGTCACTTAACCCTAGTCTAATTTGTATATCATCTTTAATAAATATTTTTCAAGTATTTCAGATTTTATGTTGCTTTTTCGTTTCAAACTATGTTTAAACAATGATTTTTTATCCGTATAAAATTGATATATTACTGAGTATTTCATGTAAAGCTCTACATTTTTCTGCACATACTCAATATTTAGCGAAAATATCTACTTTAAATCGATATATTACTGATCATTTTCATTAAAAACCCTATATTTATCTGTATATACTTGATATTTAACCATAATTTCCTCCTTAAAATTGATATATTACTGATAATTTCACTTATAATCCTATATTTATCGGCATAAACTCAATATTAAGCGAAAATATCTACTTTAAATCGATATGTTACTGATCATTTTCATTAAAACCCCTATATTTATCTGTACATACTTGATATTTAACCATAATATCCTCCTTAAAATTGATATATTACTGATCATTTTTATTAAAACCATATATTTATCTACACATACTCAATATTTAGCCATAATTTATCCCTTAAAATTGATATATTACTGATAATTTTCATGTAAAATCTAACATTAAATGATTATTTCTACTCAATATTTACCTTTGATTAATTTCTTTTAACACTGTATAAAATGATATCCAAATTATTATTATTACATCATAATTAATCGATTACATTTCTCACTCAATATTTCCCCTAGTAACTTACTACATCTAAACTCGATATTCCTACTTGTAAAGCATACTAGAATTGATCAAAATTCAATCCATAGTGATAAATAGTGAATTTTAATTGTGGAACTCTAACATCCCCAACATTTATTGGTTCAATAATATTTGAATAAATGAGCATTTGTTGATGATGATGTAATAATTTTGAAATTTTAGTGCCTACTATATTTTTATTTACATTTTGCTAAATTTGTGTCAAAAGATATATTTGAAATGTCATTTCCAAGTGTTATTTTGGCCAATTCATTATTTTGAATTATCAATTCTTTAAAAGGAGAAGTATTAAATGCCAACATATGACCTTGTAATTCAGATAAAGTGTTTATAAATAAATTATCTTCAAAATATTTTTCAAATTTTGATTTTTCTTCATAACTTATAATTATCCCAAACTGTTCCCTTACTCTATCGTCTGTAAATTTTGGTAAATTTATTCGACAATGATCCTCTCCACTAGTGATAGATGTAGATTTTAATCCGAAACTGAATGAATATTGAATATCGGGGAATGTTGGAATGTTACTTTAAATGGAACATGTGGACAGACAATAACCAAGTTCTCATATTTTTCAATAAACATGTCAATATCGGGAGTATATCTTGGATTTATTAATTCATAAGTATGATTTTGATTATTTATTTTCAAATATTTTATTTCACTACCACTCTTTATCGATTCATAACGTAGACAAGAATTACTATAATACGGAAAAGGATTATACACAAAAATAAAATACATCAAAGCAACTTTCCACTCAGCATCCAAGTAAATATGATTTTGAAATTTGACATTAAAATTACTAGCTTTATTATTAGGAAAAATAAGAGGATACCTATTACTAGGTAAAATCATATAAAACTGGTTTTCTTTCATAATATATTTAATCAATTGAGAAGAGGATATCCAAATCGGAGTTTCGTATCCATACCACTTAATGTAGTATTGTTTATATTTACCAACATTTTTGGTTTTTAAAATCTTTTGAATTCTAAATATTGTGGGGATTGGAATGACTTGGAGTTCTTGTTGGTAGAATATTCCACTGATTTCTTTATTCTCATGATCTGATATTATATAAGTTACAGGATTCTGTTTCTTATCTATTTTCTTGATTTCAAATACTACATCGCTCCAATCATTGTCAAAACGGAGAAGTACTGATTTTACTAATTCTTACATAATCACCTTGTATTTTGGCTTATTGATTTTTTCTTTTATTGGTTCTTGGTCTTTGTCAGTAATGCCAACTTTATTGGTAATGTCAACTGGTCTGAATCCTTTTAGGCTTTTATGATTGTAACTAAAAATAATTTTCGGTAAAACATGTATCCAAGATTTATTACCTTGATTCACAAAATATTTTTATAATCTTTCTCTCAAAGTTCGATTAAATTTTTCCACATAACAAGCTTTGAATTGAGAGAATACAAAGGAATGATTAGTTTTGATAACTTCTTTTACTTTGTTATTATAAAATTTTTTATCTAAAATAAGTTAAATTTATTTAAATTAATTAAATTTCTTACCCAAATCAATTTGTAAAATACTAGGTTGTCCATCTTTAAACAACTTTTTAATTGTAATGGCCATTTCATTAGCAGAATTAATTTTTGTAGGAATTGCACGGCCATATCTACTGAAAACATCAATACATGTTAAAATATATTTGTACCCCTTGTTGATTCTCGAATAAGGTAACATTTTCATCAAGTCTATTTGCCACAAATCTGGTTGGGAATTTTTTCAACATTAATTTATTTAAACTGTATGATAATTGATCAGATAACCATTTTTGAGTCTCTTTTTTAGAATTAATCGCTCTCTTCGTTAATTTTTCTACACCACCAAAACCATCTGGATCTTTTGGGTTTGTCCATATTGTTTTGAGTTGATTTTTAGTTAATGGTTCCTTCATTATTACAACAAGATATTAAAATATTTAAATCGACTTTATCGGATGTAGAGTGATGTATATCCATTAAGATCTTAATGATGAAATTGAACTAATTGCAGATAAAGCTATTTGAATTAATGTACCCAAGAACCCACCCTTTTGTTTATACTTTATTCTTTTCATTAAGCATCTATTTTTAGTGTTTACCAAAGATAAATGGGACCTCTTATGTATTTGTAATACGACTTTCTTAGCTTTACTAATAGATACATTACCTCGAACTATATTTACAGTAACTTCAAGCAATTCTTCAATAACAAATAGCGGAAAAACTTGTAAAATCGAAAGTCTTTTATTATTTCGAGCCATTACCAAGACATTGAAATATGGTAAGTAGTTCACTTGGAAAAGTGCAGCCCAAAGGGTGTGTGCATGTGTTATGTAATCCCGGATGGGTGATGGTGACATAATCATGTACATTATTATGAAAACATCGGGATTTACATAAACATATATGTTATATACATGGTTATATAATCCTCAAGCTTTACACAAAGGATTTTGTATTCGTATGTTGTTACGGCATGGGTAATGAGGTGTCAAGGTCATATTACGTCATCCGCCACGCGGGAACAAAGTCAAATGACGTCATCGACAACTTTTTGTTTAAATTAGGACGCCATTTTTGTTTTAATAAAGTGGTCGCCATTTTTCTTTTAATATATAACTGGCCTGATATTAGTCAGAAAATATCAATTTTTGGTAAATTTGGGCCGAAAAACCCGATTCTGGGCTCAAAACCCATTATTTCATGGTATTTTTGATCGTTTTGTTATTTTTAAAGATGTCGGATTTTGAACAAAAATATTTCAGTCATATTAAGATTAATTTTACCTTAAAAGTTGATTCAAGTGTCAAAATATATGAATTAACGGTCTAATCAGCCTATTTGTGGGTTCAGGATTGAATTTCTAACAAACTATGATACCAAATATAGAAATTTGAGTCAACTTTAATGCCAGTGACTAAATCTTCTTGGCTTAGAGAGATCTAGATATTTACATGATCATTTTTTTTAAATGAGTCAAAAATATTGAGACTGACAAGGGTTTTAAAATGAGCCTATGAGTTTTAAAAACATTGCTTATATAAAGGTTTAGTACATTAATAATATTTTTTATATTATTATTATTAATGCTATGAAGAAAAGATGAGACAAGAAGAAGAATGTTATTTATTTATTACCAGACAGCATGAGCAGTGAGCAGAGCTCGCGTTTATTCGTAAGATATAACGATCGTGCCACGTTCAAAGTGAGGTCAAAGTGTCTGGTATAATCATAGTTTTCATTGTAACATCACAATAGCTACATCATCGAAGCATGATGACATTTAAACTGTGTGATGTTACCTAAATAATTATACCTGGTGCGTTATGGTCCTATTTCGAAAAAGAGCTATTTTCGGTAGTTAAAAGTTAACTACTCACGCATTTATGCAATAGTATACGCGTACTGGACATACTTATATGTCATAGGCTCTATGATTATTGATGTGTTTACTTATAATATAATTTTGTAGAGGCCTCCCATTTCGTAGAGACACCCACCACGATATCCGGTTTACAAAACTCTATTTATTATTAAATTAATATTAAATTAAAATCCTTTAAATATAACACAAAATCAAAGGTTAAAATCACTCCCACCCTCATATATTAATACATCACATAATTCATGTCATAAGTTTCAATAAAAGTTCCTCAGCAGCCTGAATAATCAATTCTTGAACAACCTAAAATAAATTTATAAAGTTATTTACAAAAAAAATTTAATAATTAAATTTGTTGAAATAATTTATTTAACGTAAGGGGCAATTATTTAAAATTACTTCAATAATAAAACTAAGTAACAACAAAATTAATTTAAATTTTTTACAATTTATGATGATTTACAAAATTTAAAAAAACAATTAAATTTAAAAATATATACCAATTACAAGTGCTTTAATTATTAACTTACCTTAAATCGCAAAAATTAAAAATTAATACTTCAAAAATAAATTTAAGTAATAACAACATTAATTTAACTTATTAAAAATTAAGACTATTTACAAAATTTATAAAATCATTTACAAATTTATTTTGTTTAAATAATTAATTCACCTTAAGTGTCAATTATTTAAAATAAAAGTAAAACATTTAATAATATAAAATTATTACAAAATTAATTTAACTTATTTAAAAATTTATTTTAATTATATACTTAAAAAATATTTAAAATTTAATTTGCAAAAATATTATTTAAATAAATTTTTTTAAATAATTATTTTAACGTAAGTGGCAATTATTTAAAATAATTTCAAAATAAAACATTAATTTATTTAAAACTTTCTATAATAAAATTATTTTAACTTATTTACAAAAACATTATTTATTTAATTTACCGTAAGCGGTAATTTTTAAATAAAACATTTAATAATTATTTTAAACTTATTATAAAATTATTTACAAATTTATTAGTTAAAATATTTTTACATCAAATTTTTAATAATATTTATACTTGAAATTTCATTTACAAAATATTTACCATTAAAAAATTGAAAACGTTATTAATTTAAATATAATTACCTTTAACATGTTTCCAATAAATTCTTTTATTCATAAATATGTATTTACTTTGATTTATAATTTGAATTATTTTAATATAAATTTATTTATTTAGGTTTCTAATTTAGATTTCTAATTTAACTTGAAAATTTTAACTTATTTTATATACAGTCTAATATAAATGGATAATATCAAGAAGCGTAATTGATGCCGGGTAAACAAACACAGGTCTAAAGCTATAATTTTATTAAAATTAGTTTTAGATATATGATTAGGATCAAATTGTATTTAAAGTCATTATATGATCTTTACTGCTTTAGGTTTGATATAATGTTTATATTGGTGAAACTTTTATGATCAGGATTGATTTGAAAGTCGATGATGGGTAATAAACCATTCGATAATAGTTTTTGAGGTATTGTTATTGATATAATGATGCTGTGGTGTTTCTATCAGAGTAAGTTATGGTAAAATAGGGTCATTTTAATGAGATTAATTAAAATTAGTGAAATTAGATAAGGCACTGATGACAAGAATCATATATAGAATCATTAAAGATATTGTCTATTGTTGAAAAATGAAAACCAGGATATGTATTTATTTCACTTTATCACTTAAACGACGACTTTCTTCCTACATAGTATTGTGCGGGATGACTATGACCTTGAACCCCATCATACAACATACTATACGCCTGCCACTGGTTACTCGTCGCTAAGCAACGTTGGTACTGTAACCAATGGTTCTGAGACCGTCAAAAATGCTAAGACCCGGTCTACAGCTGGTTCAGCGAGCTACTGATGGAAGGTATGTGCTCGTCTTGCTTACTTAGGGCCCTTACTTTCCTCATGTCCTTATTATTCAATTCGTATTTCACGTTATACATAAAACTCTTTTCCAAAAAAGAAAATTTGACTTGGAAATCAACCAAATTAATACGCAACTTTTATTCTCAATATAACACACTTTCCATCATGTGACATCGCTTACATAACCGGTAAATTATTATTTGTTCTGCTTCCGTAGCTTTTGGCGCGCTCGCTCAGCTCTTCCTGGCCTTGTACGGAACATCAGTTGACTTGGTCAATCCGTTGGACTCGTCTAATTTTGGTAGGCTACTTGTGCCCGGGAGAATACCAGAGGGTACGTGACTGCCCTACCCTCCTGGTTCGCCGGTACTGCAACCTTCAATCCATGGATTTGGATCCTTTGAGCCTGGTTTAATGTCCTCTCGTCTTGCAAACCCTTCTGAGCGGCATCAATTTTTGGTATAGTCGTTTTACTCTGGACGGTTCGGACCATGTAGCCTTGATCCGCTGGAGTTCGCGGCTGAGTCGAAGGCATTGTCGGTGTGGCTGTCATTTTCCAGGCGAAGCTTCTTCAACTCCATTCTAATTCCTTGAACGGCGTCCATCGCTGAATTTTAATAGTAATATTAAGCGCACTGTCAATCACAATTTTTAAACATTTAAACAATCCTTAAATGAATGAGTATTACACGCGATATTTAATCTAAGCTCTACAGCTTGTTACCATTTCGTAGTTGAAACTTATGATAAAATTTCCCCTTTTAGGCGGAAAAATACTATACCAAGAAATCAAGTCAATCAGTGAGAAACACATTTATTTCATTTAGCAACAAAATTAATCTCTTCGCAAATTTTTTACATGTCAACCACCTTCGAGAGTAAGCGTGTTCTACCGTACCTCTATCTTCTAATATGTCCCGTATATCTGGTTGTAGCATGCTCTTTGGAGCAACTAGATGCATGGGCGCATTGAGCTTCAATAGAGTCGGATCTTTTGGATTATAGGCTACTCCGTAACTTGGAAGGTGACAATCCAAACTCGAGATGCGCCCGCTGGTGAAACCCCTGTTGATCCGTGCCAGGCGTTCTCTTTGCTGGTTAGCCAAATGCCTATAATGCCGTTCTAGCTGCTTGAATCGATGAAGCGCTCCTTCCGCCGCTTGACGGATTTCTCTAGCCGGATTCCTCCCTGGTTCCTTCTTTATCAGAATACCTGGCAACTCCGTATCCGCATCCCGACCATCTGGATTCCGGTTTGGCCATTCGTGAGTATCATAGATCGATATGGAGCACCCCGGATCCAATAGAGCCTGGCGATACCTCCCGGCAAATCGGTTTGAGATAGTCAGTGTTGTGCGATCGACATCACTCCATTGACTACTTGATCCACCTGTTAGCGGTAATAGCGAATTAATTTAGTTAACATCTCATTACTTATTAATAGTCATGGTTCGCAACTAGGCTCTTTTACCCATTTATTACTGAACGAATAAGGCAGGGTTTCCAGGCACCCCCGGTCCTGTCAAGTTGTTTTTACTTAAAATATGCGGCACTTATTTTTCCTACTCCGGACAGTGTACTTCGGACGAGGCGGGTCAATTGTAAAGAAAATCTCGTCAGTAGTGGGATGTGTCACCGCTAGATCATGTCACCGCTGGATCAACCCCCCCCCCGGGGAGGGGTAAAAAAAATTGTTTTTCTAAGTCTAAAAGTACAAAAAATTTTTAAGACAAAGACAATGACTCATTCAAGGTCATTGAAACAAAGACCATGACTCATTCAAGGTCATTGGATGACTCATCAAACACTTTCAAGGTCATTGAAACAAAGACCATGACTCATTCAAGGTCATTGGATGACTCATCAAACACTTTCAAGGTCATTCCAAAATTTTCAAGGTCATTCAAAATTTTTCAAGGTCATTCAGAAGTAGGTCAAGGTCATTTAAAAGTAGGTCAAGGTCATATTATTTTTAAACATTTTTAAATTTTAATTTACTACTTATTTATATAAGTAGTATATTTTTTGTGAATTTATTTTATTATTATTATTATCAATATTTTATTATTATTATTATTATTATTATTTTTATTTTTATTATTATTGCTATTATTATTATTATTATTATTATTAATATTATTACTTATAAACTTTTTTTTTAATATTATTATTATTATTAATATTATTATTTTTATTTTATTATTATTATTATTATTATTATTATTATTATTATTATTATTATTATAATTAATATATTTATTATTATTATTATTGTCAAGGTCATTGGATGAGTCATCAAAAATTTTCAAGGTCATTCAAAATTTCTCAAGGTCATATTATTTTTTAAACATTTTAAAATTTTAATTTACTAATTATAAAAATAAGTAGTATATACTTTGTAAATTATTTTATTATAATTATTATTAATATTATTATTACTTTTTATTATTCTATTATTATTATTTTTATTTTTATTATTATTGCTATTATTATTATTATTATTAATATTATTAATACTTATAAACTTTTTTTAATATTATTATTATTATTAATATTATTATTATTATTATTCTATTATTACTTATAAATATTATATTATTACTTATAAAAACTTTTATTATTATTATTATTAATATTATTATTAATATGCTTATTACTTATAAAAATTTTATTTATACTTATAAAAATTTTAATTATTATTATTAATACTTTTAAAAACTTTTATTAATATTATTATTATTATTAATATACTTATTACTTATAAAATTTATAAATATTGTTATTATAATTAATACTTTTAAAACTTTTTATAATAATATTATTATTATTATTATTATTATTATTATTATTTTTATTATTATTGTCAAGGTTATTGGATGACTCATCATAATTTTTCAAGGTCATTGAAAAGTAGGTCAAGGTTATTCAAAAGTAGGTCAAGGTCATTCAAAATTTCTCAAGGTCATATTATTTTTAAACATTTTTAAATATTTATTTACTACTTATTTTTATAAGTAGTATATATGTTGTAAATTTATTTTATTATTATTATTTTTATTAATATTTTTTTTTTATTATTATTATTATTAATATTATTATTACTATTATTATTATTATTTTTATTATTATTATCAAGGTTATTGGATGACTCATCATAATTTTTCAAGGTTATTGAAAAGTAGGTCAAGGTCATTCAAAAGTAGGTCAAGGTCATTCAAAATTTCTCAAGGTCATATTATTTTTAAACATTTTTAAATTTTAATTTACTACTTATTTTTATAAGTAGTATATATTTTGTAAATTTATTTTATTATTATTTTTATTATAATTAATATTTTTATTATTATTTTTAATATTATTATTAATATTATTATTACTTTTTATTATTCTATTATTACTTATAAAAATTTTTATTAATACTTATAAAAACTTTAATTATTATTAATATTAATATTTTTATTAATTTTATTATTATTATTATTTTTAATAATATTATTATTATTATTAATGTATAAAACTTCTATTATAAGGAAATAATTTTATTATTATTAATATTATTATTAATATGATTATTAATATTATTAATTAATATGATTACTTATTAATATTGTTTAATTATATTTATTTTTATTATTATTATATTTATTATTATTATTGTTTTTATTATTATTATTGTCAAGGTCATTGATGAGTCTTAATTTTTTTTTTTCAAGGTCATTTTAAAGTATGTCAAGGTCATTTAAAATTTCACAAGGTCTTAGTATTTTTAAACATTTTTATATAAATTTACTACTTATTTTTATAAGTAATGTTTTAATGTTTTTTAATTTTAATTTTATTATTATTATAATTTTCTCAAAGTCATAATATTTTTAGTCATTTTTAAATATAAATTTACTGCTTATTTTTTTAAGTAATGTTTTAATATTTATTATTATTATTATTTTCAAGGTTATTGGATGAGTCATAATATTATTTCAAGGTCATTTAAAAGTAGGTCAATGCCATAGTATTTTTAAACATTTTTAAGTTTAATATACTACTTATTTTTTTATAAGTAGTGTTTTAATGTTCTTTAATTTTTATTCTATTATTATTATTATTATTATTATTATTTTTATTATTATTATTCTATTATTATTATTATTATTAATATTACAAGTTTTTATTATTATTATTTTCATTATTATTTTATATAAATTTTCAACAAAGTATATAAAATTAATATTGAATAGAAAAAGTTTGTTCAATTGTGGTTCATAGTATACAGGGATAGAACCATTGTAAATGTTTGTAAAAAGTTAAAGAAAAATTCTATATTTTTAAGAAAATATGTGCAAATAAATATCAAAACTAATTATGGCTCAAATGTGTGTTAAACCATCGATATGTTACAGTGTTTATGGAAAAACTTTAATGAAAATATGTGTTATTTTTCAACAATTTATGAAATATTTATTTTATGTGTATATGTTAAATGATAAAAATAGTTCAATATTTATGTAAAGTTTGAGATTGTTAAGAAAAATGTAAATAATTTATGATACACACGTGTTTTTTTTTTATTGAAATATAGGTGTTTGTTTTACCGATATAAGAAAAACTATGGACATTTTTTTAAAGAAAATACACGTAATTTATGATTATCATGGGATTAGAATTTGATTAAAGTTGTGAGAAAGTTGTTAAATTTGAGACCTTAAAATAAGACCTTCAGCAAATTGGTAAGAAAATAGTAGTTATTGAGTAATACTTATTAAAATTACCAAAGTTTTATAATTTTTGACAAGTCTTGATAGATCTTTAATAGAATTTGTTAGTACTTTGAATAAGAATTTTTAAAAAAAAAAAAAAAAAAAAAAAAAATTTTCAACACTGTAGCAAATCGTAAAGAAACTAGTACTTATCAGTTAATTAAATTAACTAAGTTGTAAAATAATTGAAAAAATTTGTTAGATTTTCAAAAATTTTAAGATTGTTAGGTAATTGTTCTAGGTACTTGTTGAATAAAAATTAATGTATTTTATCAACAGCTCATAGTTTTTAATCGTACAATTTCTCTTCATTCCTGGAAATAATCGTAAATATTTAAATTATTCAGAAAATTGTCAATAAAAAACATAAATAATAGGTAATCAAATATTTTTAAATACTAGTCAATTTTAGTTTTTAATTAAATTACAAATATAATAATAAAATCAAATAAATACTTGAATGCATGAATCGAAAAATTTCTTAGAACTGAACACGTATCGTATATTTAATTCAGATTCCAATAATATCATTAAAATTAACCAAAATCTTATTGTTATATTTTGATAACCCTTAAGTCAATGAAAATGTATCGATTTCACTAAGTATCCATCTTTTGACATTGATATCTAACCGAATAAATCACCCTAAAAGTAAGATTCCTCTCTTGACCAATCAAATTACCTTAAGATTATCATAAAATTTACTCTCAACCAATCATTTCTCTTTAAATGACAATAATCCCAGCTATATTCATTATTTTCATAAAAATCAACGACTTATATCGATATTCAACCCAATAAATTTCTTGAAATCCCCTTAAAATAAATTCATCTCTTCACCAATCTTTTACCATCAAATAACACTTTCTCCTACTTTAACATATTCATTATTTTTTTTTTTTTTATAAAAATCACCTATTAAATAACGATACTTAACCAACTTAACCCCTTAAAAATATCAACAAATCTGTTCTTAATCGATTATTTCCCCTTAAAAGATTATAAATTCTCTTCTTAGCCAATTGTTTCTCACTAAAATAAAATAAAATTTACTCTCAACCAATCATTTCTCTTTAAATGACATTAATCCAAGCTATATTCAATATTTTTCATAAAAATCACCGACATATCGATATTCAACCGAATAAATTTCTTGAAATCCCCTTAACATAAAATTCCTCTCTTGACCAATCAAATTACCTTAAGATTATCATAAATTCTCCTCTTAAAAATCATTTCTCTTTAAATGACAATAACCCCACCTATATTCATTATTTTCATAAAAATCACCGACTTATATCGATATTCAACCGAATAAATTTCTTGAAATCGCCTTACAATAGAATTCATCTCATAACCAATCCTTTCTCCTTAAAAGATCATAAATTCTCTTCTTAACAAATCATTTCTCTTTAATTGACAATATTTCCACTCTCTAAAAAGATTTACACACATATTGATATCTATCTGAACAAATCCCCTAAAAATATTATAAATTCCTCATCTATATTTTCCATTTAGAAAATATTTACCCTTTGAACACAGATATTCAACCAACTCAGCCCCTTAAAAATGACAACAAACTTGTTCTTAATCGATTATTTCCTTAAAATATCATAAAATTTACTCTTAACCAATCATTTCCATTGAAATGACAATTTTCCTCACGGCACCAACAATATACATATTTTTTAAAAACCTACAAGGTAAAATTTCTGTAGAAATCTATATTTAACCGAATAAGATCCTTAAAAATTCATCATTCGGATCATATTTACTATATGTATTCAACCAATCAAATTCCCACTTAAAATTATCATAAAAAATCTGAATTTTACCAATAAATATAAATTTTCTTTAGTATTACAAAATTGTTATCATCATTTTCCGTTGAAAATCACCACAATTTGATTCTGGCAAAAATTCTATCAAATAAAAAATTCATCAAAAATGACTAAAATCGAATAAAGTCTATGTTTCCCACATAAATTAAATTATTGTAAAATATATATCATGTTGCTCAAATAATTAAAATTAATCAGTAAATCAAGTATAAATTCAATAAAAATTACCAGTCAACCCATAGAGATATATCAATGATTTTCATAAGTATACTGATAACCACACTGAGCATTGTCTTAAAAATCTCTAAATTATACTACTTTTGTGATTGATATCCATGAAATCAATAAAATTGAAAATGAAAGTAATTATCAATCTCTTTTTTACATTGTAAAATCAATTAAAATCTTAGGTTTCACTAAAATATTTTTAAAAATTAACTGATTTAATCAACTATTTAAATAGAACATAAAATTATAATTAAAATATCATTAAATCTATCAGTCAAATTTGATTCTAATTCTTAAATAATTATCTTAAATAGATGTTTCATAAACATTTTGATCCTAAATTTAACTTTTATTTAAAATAATCCTAAAATCAAGTCAAATCTAATAAATTTTCAAGAAATTAAGTGTCTAAAATTATAGATTTACCCTAATTTCTTCTTCAATAATTTCATTTAAAACATAATCAAACCTTAAATCCATTAAAATTCAAAAGAAAACCATAAATTCACAAAGATGATTAAAATTTACTAAAATAAATACATCATAAAACTAGATATCACTTAAATTATCATAAAATTTCCCTAAAAGCTCTAATTGATTTACATAGCCTAAAATTATTTTATTTTTGTCGAATACAAATTTTCAGTGAAGAAGTAATATTGGTGAGAGAGTACATTAAGTAACTAAAATCGGTGAAATTACTGAAAAAAGTGGATAGTTAAAGATATCTACTAAATAGATGAAATATCAATTGCTATATTAAACACTTACAAAGGTAATATACTTTGAATGGAGAAAATATACATCGAAGGGGAAATATTCATTGAAGAGAAAAATATTCGTTGAAGAGGAAAAAACATTCATTGAATAAAGAAAACATTAATTGAAGAGAGAAAATATTCATTAAAGAGGAAAGCAATCATTAAAGTGAGAAAATATGAATTGAAGCTAACAAATATTCAGTGAATCGAGAATTGCTTATAATAAATTAGACGGTAAATTTCTCAATAATGAGATGAAATATCAATTAAATATTGGGAAATACTTTAAACGGAGTCTGAATTATTCACTGATCAACAAATATACTTAAAAGATGAAAATATTCACTGAAAATGAATTGTACTTTAAGAGTGGATGAATTACTATTATATTCAATTAAAACTTTTTAACAACTGAGTAGATTTTGTCGGTTAATTATATTTAAATAGGGATATATATATATATTTTTGATGGACACTTATGGACGGAGAAATAGTTATTAAAAACAATAACCGCGCGCGCGTATACTAATCCGGCGAATGTATACAAATCCAACAAATATATCGATAAGCGTAATTGGATGGGTAGAAAATCCAGTCTAGCATTTGGCCATTATTTTGGAATCGATGACATTGCACAAGTATCGCACAGCCCCAGCTATCAGAGTACTACAGCCCAAGCTTGAACAGCTCCTACAGTGGTTTCAATCGAGAAATTGACGTTTTATTTGATTGGTGGTAATATATTTTTATGGATTTATTTTTATGTTTGTGATTTTTTATTAATTTTTTATTATTAAAATTGCATATATTTTAAGCTATAACATGAATATTATATCAATAGTAAATTCAATATTTTGAATGAACATTATGGAATTTATTGCTATTAAGAATTATTGTTTAAATGTAATTAATTTCTATAAAACTTATATTTAAATACTTTTTGTTTTTAGTTGTAACTATTGACAACATATTATTTTGAATTCTTAAATTATTCTATTATTTAAAATTATATTTGAAATTTAGTTAAAATAATTTTTATTGATTTGTAAATAGAATATTTGATTTAGTTTAAAATTTATAATCAAATAAAACTTTTTGACAAACTAAAAATATTTTGAATAATCTCTTTATAAATTTATGGTAATAAATAAATATTATCCAATTGTTAACTTAATTTCATATTATTTATTCAATTGTAACTATTGACAACATAATAATTTAAATTCCAAAATAATAATAATATCAAAAAAATGTTTATTATTTATAAAAGTAAATAATTTCTAAAAGTAAAACTTACATCAATTTTCTGAATTTATTTAATATTACAAAACTAAATGTTTCTTATAATCGTAATACCAAATTATTCATTTATTCAATGTATTGTTTACTACATTCCTTTATTTGTTAGACTTTCTACTACGTTCTTCCTACTTGTTATATTGCATCAGATCCACCAGTATTTATAGTATTAAATTTGCTGGTTTTGTTTTGGATTTACTATTGTAAGAGACTTAAATTTGATTTCTAATATCTCAGTGTTTAATGTATATTCGCCGGATTAGTATACGCGCGCGCGGTTATTGTTTTTAATAACTATTTCTCCGTCCATAAGTGTCCATCAAAAATATATATATATATCCCTATTTAAATATAATTAACCGACAAAATCTACTCAGTTGTTAAAAAGTTTTAATTGAATATAATAGTAATTCATCCACTCTTAAAGTACAATTCATTTTCAGTGAATATTTTCATCTTTTAAGTATATTTGTTGATCAGTGAATAATTCAGACTCCGTTTAAAGTATTTCCCAATATTTAATTGATATTTCATCTCATTATTGAGAAATTTACCGTCTAATTTATTATAAGCAATTCTCGATTCACTGAATATTTGTTAGCTTCAATTCATATTTTCTCACTTTAATGATTGCTTTCCTCTTTAATGAATATTTTCTCTCTTCAATTAATGTTTTCTTTATTCAATGAATGTTTTTTCCTCTTCAACGAATATTTTTCTCTTCAATGAATATTTCCCCTTCGATGTATATTTTCTCCATTCAAAGTATATTACCTTTGTAAGTGTTTAATATAGCAATTGATATTTCATCTATTTAGTAGATATCTTTAACTATCCCACTTTTTTCAGTAATTTCACCGATTTTAGTTACTTAATGTACTCTCTCACCAATATTACTTCTTCACTGAAAATTTGTATTCGACAAAAATAAAATAATTTTAGGCTATGTAAATCAATTAGAGCTTTTAGGGAAATTTTATGATAATTTAAGTGATATCTAGTTTTATGATGTATTTATTTTAGTAAATTTTAATCATCTTTGTGAATTTATGGTTTTCTTTTGAATTTTAATGGATTTAAGGTTTGATTATGTTTTAAATGAAATTATTGAAGAAGAAATTAGGGTAAATCTATAATTTTAGACACTTAATTTCTTGAAAATTTATTAGATTTGACTTGATTTTAGGATTATTTTAAATAAAAGTTAAATTTAGGATCAAAATGTTTATGAAACATCTATTTAAGATAATTATTTAAGAATTAGAATCAAATTTGACTGATAGATTTAATGATATTTTAATTATAATTTTATGTTCTATTTAAATAGTTGATTAAATCAGTTAATTTTTAAAAATATTTTAGTGAAACCTAAGATTTTAATTGATTTTACAATGTAAAAAAGAGATTGATAATTACTTTCATTTTCAATTTTATTGATTTCATGGATATCAATCACAAAAGTAGTATAATTTAGAGATTTTTAAGACAATGCCCAGTGTGGTTATCAGTATACTTATGAAAATCATTGATATATCTCTATGGTTGACTGGTAATTTTTATTGAATTTATACTTGATTTACTGATTAATTTTAATTATTTGAGCAACATGATATATATTTTACAATAATTTAATTTATGTGGGAAACATAGACTTTATTCGATTTTAGTCATTTTTGATGAATTTTTTATTTGATAGAATTTTTGCCAGAATCAAATTGTGGTGATTTTCAACGGAAAATGATGATAACAATTTTGTAATACTAAAGAAAATTTATATTTATTGGTAAAATTCAGATTTTTTATGATAATTTTAAGTGGGAATTTGATTGGTTGAATACATATAGTAAATATGATCCGAATGATGAATTTTTAAGGATCTTATTCGGTTAAATATAGATTTCTACAGAAATTTTACCTTGTAGGTTTTTAAAAAATATGTATATTGTTGGTGCCGTGAGGAAAATTGTCATTTCAATGGAAATGATTGGTTAAGAGTAAATTTTATGATATTTTAAGGAAATAATCGATTAAGAACAAGTTTGTTGTCATTTTTAAGGGGCTGAGTTGGTTGAATATCTGTGTTCAAAGGGTAAATATTTTCTAAATGGAAAATATAGATGAGGAATTTATAATATTTTTAGGGGATTTGTTCAGATAGATATCAATATGTGTGTAAATCTTTTTAGAGAGTGGAAATATTGTCAATTAAAGAGAAATGATTTGTTAAGAAGAGAATTTATGATCTTTTAAGGAGAAAGGATTGGTTATGAGATGAATTCTATTGTAAGGCGATTTCAAGAAATTTATTCGGTTGAATATCGATATAAGTCGGTGATTTTTATGAAAATAATGAATATAGGTGGGGTTATTGTCATTTAAAGAGAAATGATTTTTAAGAGGAGAATTTATGATAATCTTAAGGTAATTTGATTGGTCAAGAGAGGAATTTTATGTTAAGGGATTTCAAGAAATTTATTCGGTTGAATATCGATATGTCGGTGATTTTTATGAAAAATATTGAATATAGCTTGGATTAATGTCATTTAAAGAGAAATGATTGGTTGAGAGTAAATTTTATTTTATTTTAGTGAGAAACAATTGGCTAAGAAGAGAATTTATAATCTTTTAAGGGGAAATAATCGATTAAGAACAGATTTGTTGATATTTTTAAGGGGTTAAGTTGGTTAAGTATCGTTATTTAATAGGTGATTTTTATAAAAAAAAAAAAAATAATGAATATGTTAAAGTAGGAGAAAGTGTTATTTGATGGTAAAAGATTGGTGAAGAGATGAATTTATTTTAAGGGGATTTCAAGAAATTTATTGGGTTGAATATCGATATAAGTCGTTGATTTTTATGAAAATAATGAATATAGCTGGGATTATTGTCATTTAAAGAGAAATGATTGGTTGAGAGTAAATTTTATGATAATCTTAAGGTAATTTGATTGGTCAAGAGAGGAATCTTACTTTTAGGGTGATTTATTCGGTTAGATATCAATGTCAAAAGATGGATACTTAGTGAAATCGATACATTTTCATTGACTTAAGGGTTATCAAAATATAACAATAAGATTTTGGTTAATTTTAATGATATTATTGGAATCTGAATTAAATATACGATACGTGTTCAGTTCTAAGAAATTTTTCGATTCATGCATTCAAGTATTTATTTGATTTTATTATTATATTTGTAATTTAATTAAAAACTAAAATTGACTAGTATTTAAAAATATTTGATTACCTATTATTTATGTTTTTTATTGACAATTTTCTGAATAATTTAAATATTTACGATTATTTCCAGGAATGAAGAGAAATTGTACGATTAAAACTATGAGCTGTTGATAAAATACATTAATTTTTATTCAACAAGTACCTAGAACAATTACCTAACAATCTTAAAATTTTTGAAAATCTAACAAATTTTTTCAATTATTTTACAACTTAGTTAATTTAATTAACTGATAAGTACTAGTTTCTTTACGATTTGCTACAGTGTTGAAAATTTTTTTTTTTTTTTTTTTTTTTTTTTAAAAATTCTTATTCAAAGTACTAACAAATTCTATTAAAGATCTATCAAGACTTGTCAAAAATTATAAAACTTTGGTAATTTTAATAAGTATTACTCAATAACTACTATTTTCTTACCAATTTGCTGAAGGTCTTATTTTAAGGTCTCAAATTTAACAACTTTCTCACAACTTTAATCAAATTCTAATCCCATGATAATCATAAATTACGTGTATTTTCTTTAAAAAAATGTCCATAGTTTTTCTTATATCGGTAAAACAAACACCTATATTTCAATAAAAAAAAACACGTGTGTATCATAAATTATTTACATTTTTCTTAACAATCTCAAACTTTACATAAATATTGAACTATTTTTATCATTTAACATATACACATAAAATAAATATTTCATAAATTGTTGAAAAATAACACATATTTTCATTAAAGTTTTTCCATAAACACTGTAACATATCGATGGTTTAACACACATTTGAGCCATAATTAGTTTTGATATTTATTTGCACATATTTTCTTAAAAATATAGAATTTTTCTTTAACTTTTTACAAACATTTACAATGGTTCTATCCCTGTATACTATGAACCACAATTGAACAAACTTTTTCTATTCAATATTAATTTTATATACTTTGTTGAAA